>CBVK0100485358.1:0-18632 GCA_900067695.1 Picea abies
CTACAGAGGACAGGATGTTCCGATTCCTTCCTTTCTGAGCAGGAACCCTTAACCCAATCTCTGGCTGGCACACTTGCAGAAGTAAATGAATCCTACAAAAGACATGATGTTCTGATTCCTTCCTTTCTGAGCAGGAACCTTTAACCCAATCTCTGGCTAGCACACTTGCAGTAGTAAATGAAATCTACAGAGGACAGGATGTTCTGATTCCTTCCTGTCTGAGCAAGAACCCTTAACCCAGTCTCTGGCTAGCATCATAAAATCATCACCCAATATTTCTAATGAAAAGGAGTACAAATTTCATCCAATAAACTAAGACAGAGTCAGTAGTGTTTCAGCAAAGCAGAATTCATTAAAAACAATGTTTCAACAAACAAAAGTTAACCAAAGCATAAACAAAGATTGTACTAACACACTTCTAAACTAATGGGTGAGTCTTGTGAAGAAGGTGGGCCCTCCCTTCTCACAAGATTCCCCTGGAATGGAAAAGCTAGAGAAATATAATCAAAGCAGTATTTTATTCATCTATCAAAATGTCATGTTATAGTCTAAAAATGAAGTATACGTCTCTCTCTCTCTAAAGATTTTCAATACATAAAACTTGGATTCCTCGAATAGTGATTTCCTCTCCTTTTAAAGAGGGAATCCCTTCGATACAATTGATAAAAATTACATTGTGTATCTGAGTCCTATCTTTAGTCTGATCTTCTTTCTAAACCAGAACAAGATGTCCTAGTCTCACACAACAGAAATGCTATTACAGGAGCTGGATGAGGTATTGTTGTTACAACTGGAGTAACAGTTTCTTCTCGTAGCTGCCAATGTTGTTTCAACATCGCAATTCACGGGCTGTTTTAGCCATGTGAATTGCGCTTTTGACTGTGTCGGCTTTCTGATGTAGGAGCGACGGTTGGTGCTTATTGACCGTTGACTGTAACGGCTTCCTTGTGTTTCAACACGTTGGTTCGGGCGATCTCTTCTGTGTTTCAACATCTATGACTCTGGACTGTGTACAACTCTGTGTTTCAGCATCTGTGACTTTGGACTATGTACAACTCTGTGTTTCAGCATCTGCAACCTCGGACCGTGTAACAGCTCTATGTTTCAGCATCAACGACCTCGGACTGTGTACAGCTCTGTGTTTCAGCATCAACGACCTCGGACTGTGTACAGCTCTGTGTTTCAACATCTGTGACCTTGGACTGTGTAACAACTCTGTGTTTCAGCAACAGGCTTCAAATGCTAATCTGCAGTCTAATCAATGGTTAAGTATGAAAGTGATGTAAAATATTATGCAAAACAGATTAAACGTATAGTAATGAGAAGGGATGTTGTATACCTTTGGAATGATCAGATAAAGTGATAGTGTGAGTCTAAATACAGGTGATCAAGAGAATAATAATGGAAAAAAGTATAGGGAAAAAGGTTCATTGTGTGGTCCTAACATCCCCCCCAACTCAAGGTGTTGTGTGTCCTCAGGCAACTCACTCTGAATCAGAGTCTGAAAACTGACTCTGAGCATGTAAGTTACTCAAGAAGTAACTTTGGGAGGTACTGTCCGTTGGCGTTCTGAACCCCTGGATCTACTGTAATATTTGTGATGTTGTTGTTCCTGCCTTCTTAGGCAGCTTATAACTGACTTGATACCTTTCTATTGGCAACCAGAGGATGGGAAAGAAAAACCGGTACCCTATCCAGTTTTCAGCACAATGTCTAACACAATGGATGTAATTGGGTATCCTGGAAATTGCTACTTCTAGGTTGGTTGGACCAAAAGGATGGTGCTCTTGTCTCTTCTCTGTGGATTGTTGCCAAAACAGGTTATTGGCCTAGAGGGCAGGAATCTCTATGGATGTGATGCTATGCTGACAATCCTCGAGCACTTCTGACTATAGCTGTTGAACATGTTTAGTCACCCCTGGTTGTTTTAAGAACTCATAATATTCTGTAATAAAAGTGGCTTCCCTCTGAGGTTCTAGTCTAATCCAAAGGAGGTGATTATCTTCATTATGCTTAGCAGCCAAAAATTCATTTTTCCACACAATCTGATTATAGAGAAAGGAAGTGAATGCTCGAATTTGAACATCCCCAACAAGGGGATTTATGTTTAGCAGCCTATTTTCGGGAATGACCTCATTATGGAAGTATGCCTCACATAGGAGGTGTTGATCCCTGGTAGAGGCCACTACAAAAGTCTTGATAAAATCTGCTGGTTGTATTACTCCATGGGATTTACCTTCTATAATGGATTTGATCTGAAACCATGTGAGTCTCTCCATAAGGAATAAGGAGTAGTTACAAAATGGCTTCCTTGTGGCCAGTAGCTTCGGTACTAAATCAAATATCAGGACCAATCTGCCTTTCAAGTCTTTGTTCTTCTTCTTGAGTTCACGAGCTTCCTGGCGTGTCTGTTCTGATGCTTCCCAATTTGAGAAAGTATGATTTATCCAGGTTTGCCTGTGTACTTGCAGGTTTTTGGCCTGTGTTTCAGCATACTCTTTCTTCCATTTCTGTATTTCTGCATGCTCATCCCATAGCTGAGTCTGTGTTTTAGCGTTGGAAGTAGTGGGATTAAGTAACGTTTGAGTAGATTGTTCCCTGGAAGTGGAAAGATTGATCTGATTGGGAGGTGTAAATTCCTCCATGGGCACTGTTTGCAAAGCCTTGCTGACAATAGTAGGGGCTTCTTTCTTGAGCCTGGAAAGGCCTGCTGGTTCTTGTGTTGCAGCAGGTTCAGTCTTGATTTTGCTAGGGCCTGTTGGTTCTTGTGTTGCAGCAGGTTCAGTTTTGAGCTTGGTAAGGCCTGTTGGTTCTTGTGTTGCAGCAGGTTCTTCCTTGACTTCAAAAGGTGAAGGAGTAGGGGCTTCTCCTGGCACTCGAACTTGGATCACCTTATAGCCTGCATGATAGTAAATATCTCCACATTGGCAGCACATATATTCTTTGCATAGGCTTTCTGTAGTTTGTTCTGACAGGGTCGCTATACGGCTTAAGGTGTACGAATTGAGTTCCTTTTCATATGCTTCCTTGGCCCTGGCCAGTTCCTACTTATATGCTTCCAGTTCTGATTTTAAAAATTCATTTTCCTGCAAGACAGATGCCATTGTTGCTTCTAGTTGTTGGGAAGGAGCAGCAGGAATGGTAGCTGCTGCTTGTGTTTCAACTTCTTGGTGAAGGAAAAGTAAAGTTGCAGCATCCTCAACCTCTAAGTCCTGTATATCAATTTTAGTATGAGCGGGTGGTTCTTGTGTTTCAACCACTGAATGGGTGGCTGGTTGGTTGTGCGGGCAGGCTATTGGGTATTTTGGGGGAAACTGGGGGGTTTTGCGGTTGCTGCTCCTCAAGAATTTCAGGAACTTCGGCAGCTGGTTTAGGGTTTATGGGTGGGTCGTTTACTAGACGGTTCTGCTGGGCAAAACCCTTGTGAATGAGTAATTGAACGAGACGGTGGTGGGTAAGTGATAGGGTTGGATCTTTGGCCTTTCCACAGTAATGTGCCATATTTTTCAAACAGCCCAACAAATAATAGGGAATATTGACCCGTCTGTTATGCCTTAAATGAGAAAGTAGGAGAAAGTCGTGCTGATACACTACCTGATATCGACCTTCGCAGGTCAGGTAATGCTTGATAAATCTGGCGACTTCCGGCCATGGGGGTGGCAAGGAGCTAAGCTGAACACCCCTGCCTTTCAATTCGATTCATTCCCTGGGCAGGAAGAAGTCCTGTTGAACATTCCCAATGATGTGTTTTCAGCTGAATTTGCCCGTGTCGTTGGTTGGGAGGCCTGAAACTTCTGCTATGTCTTCCTCTGTTACTGGTATTCGCACCCCTTCGATGATAGAATGGTCCTCCTGAAGATTTCAGGAAAACTGTAGGACTTGTTGTTCATCGTATCCTTGAAGTCTGTGGAAGTAATTGAGCCACCCTGCCTGCTGGAAGATTTCATACGCTGCTGGATAGTGTTTCAGCAGTGCTATGGTGGCGGGCTCATTTCTTATGACAGATCCTCCCATGGTCACTAGCTTAGTGAGTTACAGCATCGAGAGTTTGTGTATCAGCTCTGCGCAGAGTGAGTTTGAGCGACGTTATGCATGAATAGTGGTTAAATGCGGGAAAGGGTGGTGAATTAGGGATGGCGGCGGTGAAATCGGATGTAATGATGGTATCATGGATTTAATGTGTACTTTCCCTCCCGTCAAGTGAGGTTAGTAATAATTGCACTTGAATGGTCATAATGACGTAAAATCTTTCTCATTAACTATAGTCTAACTGAATTGCATAAAATTTACATACCTCGCCTTACCGTTTAATTTGTTCTGCGAACAACATATCGTGCCTGTCCGTGGTAGTCCTGTCGTGGTGGAGACTTTTGACCGAATAGATGAATTGTGTCGAGGTTTTGCTGTTTAGGAGGATGGACTATAATCTAAGGGCATAAAATCTTGCTGATAGAAAATGGTGAAAGACTGGTGTTTCAGCAACAGAGAAGAGCGAAACAATTGTTGTAGATGAAGAACTGCTGATCAATGGTGTTTCAACATCTGAAGAAAGTCAAAAGTGTTGAATGGTGGTGTTTCAGCATCGGAAGAAACAAAAAGTGTTGAACATCGGTGTTTCAGCATCGGGAAAAATAGTGAAAAGTTGCTGGTAACGGTGTTTTAGCAACATAAGGGGAAAAGTGAAACAATTACTGGACAGAGTTGTTTCGTCGATAAAAATGATGAGGAAATGGCGGACTGGAGTGTTTTGGGAGTGGGAAAAATAAAAAGTGCTGAACAATAGTGTTTCAGCATCGGGAAAAATGATGAAGGGTTGCTGGCAACGGTGTTTCAACAACGGGAAAAAAATTGAAAAGTTGTTGGTAATGGTGTTTCAGCAACAGAAGGGAAGAGGCAAAACAATTGCTGGACAGAGTTGATTCGTTGATGAAAATGATGAGGAAATGGTGGACTAGAGTTTTTTGGGAGTGGGAAAAATAAAAAGTGCTGAACAGTGGTGTTTCAGCATCGGGAAAAATGATGAAGGGTTGCTGGCAATGGTGTTTCAGCAACAGGAAAAAAAAATGAAAAGTTGTTGGTAATGGTGTTTCAGCAACAGAAGGGAAGAGGCGAAACAATTGCTGGACGGAGTTGTTTTGACAACAGAGAAGAGTCAAAAGTGGGGACCGATGGTGATTCAGCAGTGGAGGTAAGTCAAGAATGCTGAACGGTGGTGTTTCAGCATCAGAAGAAAGTAAACAGGGCTCATCAGTGGTGTTTTAGCATCGTGAAAGTCAACAGTGATGAACAGTGGCGTTTCAGCATCGTGAAAGCTTGTCTCTTTGAAATAGGATCGTCCTCTCCTAGTGGTTGTGCTTCGATCGGAATTCTGCAAAGATCGACTGTAGCATGGTATTTTTTTGATAGGTATTATTAGTAAATAAAATCTAATCTAATGTAATACTAAAGAAAATTAACTTAAAAGAATTAATTGTTGTTAGGGGTAGAAACCCCCTCAACGAAAAGAAAATGGGCGTCTGCCATGCATGTGGCCTTAAAATCTTCTTTAGAAATAGGTCGCTGGTACAGACGGAGCCGATGACCATTTACAAGTAACGGAGTTCTGGAGTCATCGATTGTGAGGAGCCTTACTGTTCCATTGGGGAAAACTGTGTCTATTTCGTAAGGTCCAAGCCATCTTGTACGCAGTTTCCCTTGAAATTCTTTAAACCGGGAATCATACAGTAGGGCCCAATTACCTTTTTGGAACTGCTTGTTCTTGATATTTTTGTCATGCCATTGTGATCTTTGTTGTTGAATTATGGTTTTTTGTTGAATGGCATCTAGTCTTTTCTCTTCTAGTTCATTAAGTTGTTGCAACCTGGCTGTCTGTGCATTGGTTAGATCAAGGTTGACAGCTAAAGCGGTCCTTAAGGTTTTTATCTCAAATTCCACAGGAAAAACAACACTCTTTCCATAGACTAATTCATAGGGAGAAAATCCTGTAGTATTTCTCCAGGTAGTTCTGTAGGCCCATGGTGCTTCAAGGAGCCTGTAGGACCAATCCTTTCTACTTTCCTTCACTGTTTTTGTGAGAATGGCTTCTATTACTTTGTTTGTGCTTTCCACCTATCCATTGGCTTGGGGGTGGTATGTTGTAGTCATTCTCTGCTGAATATGATATTTCTGAAGGGTGGCTTTGAAGCCATGAGAAGTGAAAGGAGGTCCTCCATCTGTAACTAATTCTCTTGGCATTCCAAATCTGGTGAAGATGTCTTTAAATAAGAAATCTATAACTTCTTCTTTAATTGCTCTATGGAGTGCCTTGGCTTCCACCCATTTAGTCATGTAGTCTGTGCAGACCAGTATATAAAATTTTTGGTTGGATGGAGGGTTGATGGGTCCTATGAAGTCTAAGGCCCATATTTCAAATGGTTCAAGTACTACCTAAGGGTTTAATGGCATTTCATCTCTATGATTAGGTTGGCATACTCTTTGGTAGCTATCACAGGCCTTGACATATTTCTTTGCATCTTTGAAGAGTGAGGGCCAATAGTACCCCATCCTGAGAATTTTATATGTTGTTCTTTTATAAACAAAATGCCCTCCACAAGGCCCATCATGACAAGCTTTCAATAGATCATACACCTCATCTTCTCTAATACACCTTCGAATCTCTTGATCAGCTCCCATATGGAAAAGGTACCCACTTATCCAACTATACTGAGCACTTTGATGAATAATACTTTTCTTCTCTCGGTAGGATAGGTGTGATGGTAACTTCCCTGCAACCAAGTAGTTAGCAATATCTGCATACCAAGGTGAGTGAGCAGAAACTGCAAATAGATATTCATAAGGAAAGGAATCATCTACTCGGGTATCATCATCAGGTGTCAATCGAGAAAGGAAATCGGCAACTACATTCTCTTTTCCTCGCCTATCTACAATTGTAATATCAAATTCTTGCAATAATGATAGCCATCTGGTGACTCTAGCATTTGTGATAGGTTTATTCATTAAGTACTTGATAGCTGAGTGATCAGTAAGGACAAAAGTAGAATAGCCAGTAATGTAATGTCTAAATTTATTAATTTCATAAATAACTGCTAATAATTCCTTCTCGGTGACTGTATAATTAAGTTCAGCAGGGGTCATATTTTTGCTGATGAAATATATAGCATAAGGGAGGTGATCCTCTTCCTGTCCCAAGACAGCTCCTATAGCAGTGTCTGAAGCATCTGAGGATATGTGAAAGGGGAGTGTCCAATCAGGTCCTCTAAGGATAGGAGTTGTATATAGCTGATGTTTAAGTGTATTAAATGCATCTTGACAAAGATTAGTCCAATTGAATTCAACATTTTTCATCAGTAAAACAAACAGGGGGGAAGCTATTTTGGAAAAGTTCTTAATAAATCTTTTGTAGTATCCATCATGTCCTAGAAATATTCTTACCTCTGTTTGGGTTTTGGGAGTAGGAAGATCCTTAATGACTTGTATTTTGGATGGGTCTACCCGAATTCCTTGAGATGAGATAAAATGTCCAAGCAGTATTCCTTCACTCATCATCATATGGCATTTTTCTGTACTTAAGGAAAGTTGGGCTTGTATGCATTGTTTAAGTACCTTCTCAAGGTTTTCCATTGCTTCCTGAAAAGAAACATCATAAGGAGTAAATTCATCCATAAAAATTTCCATAGAGTCATTAAGCATATCAGAAAAAATTCCTAAAACTGCCCTTTGGAAGGTTGTTGGTGCATTACATAGTCCAAATGAAAGGACTCTATAAGCAAAGGTTCCCGAAGGGCTGGTGAAGGTGGTTTTATCTTGATCTTGAGGTGCAATTTTAATCTAGTTGTACCCACTGAAACCATCTAAAAATGAGAAGAATTTCTTCCCTAACAAATTATCTAACACTTGATCAATGAATGGTAAAGGAAAGTGATCTTTCTGAGTGGCTTTATTTAAATCTCTGTAATCCACACATACTCTCCATTTCCTGTTCTTCTTAGGAACTATTACCAACGGGGACACCCATTCACTGTCTGATATAGGATAAATAAACCCTGCATTGAGTAATTTTTGAAGTTCTTCTTTGAGGATTTCTCTTAAATTGGGGTTCATTCGTCGCTGAGGTTGACAGGTTGGCCGACAATCTTCCTTAATATATATTCTATGAGTACATAACTCAGGAGCGATTCCTTTCATGTCTGTGTAATCCCATGCGAATGCCTCTTTATTTTCCCGAAGTAACTTCATTAACTGTTGTGTTTCAGCATCTGTCAAATGAGGGTTTATATTTAATGTTTTGCCAGGTTCGATTTCGATTGGTATGCTTTTGGAGGAGATGGTTTGAGGTGTTTGAGGTGGGCTTCCCGAATTGAGATTTTCTTGATTATCAGACTCCAAGAGTGCAGTTAATTGATTATGAATTTCTGGGGTGACAGAGGATGGCTCGCAAATAAAATTATTGATAATTTCATCCTCAGTAGAGTCTTTCAGGCTTAAAGCTTGTCCGATAGTCAGAAGAGGTTGAGTAGGTTGATCCTCAAAATCTACCCATACAGAATTATCATTGTTAGCCAGGGGTGTAGCATGAGGATAAAGTGTAAGATTCTTATTTTCATAACCGTTTGAAATTGTCATTGACCCTGATTTACAACTGATAAAAGCATCTGCTGTGGGTAGCCACGGTCGACCAAGAATTAGAGGGTGGCCCCCCAACTTTGTTTTGGGTTGCAGCACTGTAAATTTGACTGGATAATTCCAAGATTCCATAGAGATACTGAGGTCTTCAATGACTCCTTCTAGTTTAATTGTGGATCGATCAGTCAATTCTAGGATAGTAGGGGTCTCTCTGACTTCATCTTGTAATTGTAGCAGTTGTAAGGTTTCTAAAGTCATGATATTAATGGCCGCACCAAGGTCTACCAGGACTCGAGGGATTATCGTTTTTCCAACTTGTACTGTGACAGTAGGGTGGCCAGGATCACCATATTTGACTGGGGGAGTTTTACCTGACATTAGTGCAGAAAGGTCTCCCATAACATGGACTATAAGGGGATCCTTAGTTTTCCTACCAAGCTTTTTCACACAAATATCTCGCATTTTCCTAGCATAGATTGGTACGTCTCAGAGTGCTTGCAGTAGAGGAATTTTAACATATAAATTATGTAATTCCCCTAGAAGATTAAAGGTTGGTGGTTCAGGCATTTTAGTTAAGGCTAGACGCTCAGGAAATGGTGGTGTTGTTGTTTCAGCATGATTGTTAGAGGATGATTGTACCTTTTTAGGTACATCATGCTCTTTTGTTTCCTCTTTATTAGAAGAGGTAACATCAGCTATAGTAGGTTCCATGATTCTTCCAGATCGAAGATGAATATCGTTGCATTGTGCCAGAAGAAGAGAAAGTGTAGGTTGATTATAAATATCAATGCACTGGACAACTTTATTATTCGGATTGGGGTTAGGTTGTACATGTAGCTGGGGTCTCATTGTTTGGTTGTTTGGAGGAGTGCCTGCTGGTAAGGAGAGTGGTTGTGGGAGTTGAGATAATTGGTTTTGAAAGGTAGGTTGTTGTCCTCTCCAATTTTGATTCCACTGATTCTGATATGGTTGTTGTTGTTGTGGAGGCCAAGAGGTCCACATTGAGGGATCAACAAAGGGTGGGTTATTTTGCTGCATGGGTGGGTAAGTTTGTTGCATGGGTGGGTAAGTTTGTTGCATGGATGGGTAGTTCATTTGATTAGTGTATTGCATTTGATTGAAGGGGGGGTAACTCATTTGATTGGAAGCAGAATAATTATTCCAACGATTAAATGGAATGTTAGAGTTCATACCTTGTCCTCGCGGTTGCCATTGTCTCCTTTGTGTCATCAGATAGACAGCTTCAGCTTCTTCGTTCGTTGGTTGTAATGTTGCCTTGATCCCTGGTAAAGATGGACAATTTTGGGTATCATGATCATTGTCGCAGATAGTGCAGATTGGCTTTTTGTCCAGTGGACATTCTCTTCTTGGGTGCTTATCTCTGCATTGAGAACAAAAGATAGACAAGGATGCTTCTGCTTCTGCTTGCTTTTTCTTAATCTGTAGGGTATCCATTTGTGAGGCAAAAGAGCTTAACATTTTAGTTTTAAAATCTTCAAGCAAATTACCTATCTCATCTCTTGTTGCTCCCCCGCTGGCTGATTTTTGGACTCTAGAAAATGTGGTGTCCCTGCTGTTTAATCTGTTTCTTGAAGCTCCCCTTGAACATCTTTTTCATAAATTGACAATTTCATCATATGATTCCTTGGATATGTCCCCTTTCCCAAACATATTCAACATATCCAGAGAGTCATCCCTTACCCCTTTTAATAAAATAGTTTTTAGAATATCCTTACTTACATTGGGATGACTGGATCTTTGCAGATTGTATTGTAGCCTTTCTACAAAGTCTTCTAGATTCTCGTCCTCTTTCTGCATCATCTTGAATAACTCCTCCCTCTTTTCTCTCGTTCAGCAGTAGTCCTGATATTTGTTCATAAATTTTTGTTTCATTTGGTCCCATGTTGTGATTACATGGCATCCAAGACTCATAAACCATCTTAGTGCATTCCCTTTTAGTGTTGCTGGAAATAACTTTAGTTTCTGAGCATTAGACACGTAATCATAGCTTCTACATAATCTATCAAACTCAAACAGAAATTCATCAGGATCCTCTGACGATAAACCATGAAAATTAGGCAATGTTGAGAGTGGAATGTTTTTCATGGGGGATGCTCCTCTAGGGAGATCGCCAATAGGAAATCCTAATGTAGAGAAAGAATTTTCATCTTTTACCTCTCCTTCAGGATCTACCTGTTCTTCATGATGCAATTATTCATTATACTCATCCATGTTTTCTTCTATCTGCTCCCCTGCTGCACTTGCTCTGTCCTCAATGTCTCCTACTGGCTTTTGGACTTTCTTCGAACTCCAAACTTCTTTCCCTGTTCCAAAAGCTACTTGGAATGAAGGTCGAGAGTTTTGTTTTCGAAAGTTTGGTTGTTGAGCAACAGATTCAGACTTTGATAGGATCTCGTCGATGTAAGTCTTTCTTCCTCCTTTTCCTTTTCCCTTGCCACCTGTAGGGTTAGTGTCCTTGGGGTTTTTCATGCAATATTTTTATCTAAAGAAAAAAATCATAAGTGCTTTTCAAATCTATAGCTATCTTCCCCGGCAACGGCGCCAAAATGTTGGTCACTATAATTGCTCAATTAATTCAACAACCAAGTGATACATAAATTATCAACCCAGGGAAGTCTTTTTATTTCAAAGATAACCATGCACTATATATGCTCAATTCCAAAAGCAACTTAAAGTTGTAGTAAAAGAAACTATACTAATCACACTTGCTTGAATGAACTGAAGTTCTGAATTAAATCACAGGAAAGCAACCTCCCTATTGCAGATCTTAAAGATTAATCTATGAATCCTGGATTACATTAAATTAATACTTGCAATAGGAAAGAACAACTATTCTGCAATCAGAGCATAGGACCCTTACTCTCAAACAGAGACTTCAGTACTGACACTCTTTCATGAAAACAATAATGCAGAAAAAGATAACTCTATCTAGCAGAGAACAAGGCCATCTAGTTCCTTCCTTTCTAAGCAGGAACCTTAAGCCCTATTTCTGTTTAGCACACTTGTGAAATTGAGATTATAGAGAACAGGATGGTCTGATCCCTTCCTTTCTGAGCAGGGACCCTTAACCCAGTCTCTGGCTAGCACACTTGCAGGAATAATGGAAATCTACAGAGAACAGGATATCCTGATTCCTTCCTTTCTGAGCAAGAACCCTTAACCCAATCTCTGGCTAGCACACTTGCAGAAGTAAATGAATTCTACAGAGGACAGGATGTTCTGATTCCTTCCTTTCTGAGCAGGAACCCTTAACCCAATCTCTGGCTAGCACACTGCAGCAGCTACAGAGGACAGGATGTTCTGATTCCTTCCTTTCTGAGCAGGAACCCTTAACCCAATCTCTGGCTGGCACACTTGCAGAAGTAAATGAATCCTACAGAAGACAGGATGTTCTGATTCCTTCCTTTTTGAGCAGGAACCTTTAACCCAATCTCTGGCTAGCACACTTGCAATAGTAAATGAAACCTACAGAGGACAGGATGTTCTGATTCCTTCCTGTCTGAGCAGGAACCCTTAACCTAGTCTCTGGCTAGCATCATAAAATCATCACCCAATATTGCTAATAAAAAGGAGTACGAATTTCATCCACTAAACTAAGACAGAGTCAGTAGTGTTTCAGCAAAGCGGAATTCATTAAAAACAGTGTTTTAGCAAACAAAAGTTAACCAAAGCATAAACATAGATTGTACTAACACACTTCTAAACTAATGGGTGAATCCTGTGAAGAAGGTGGGCCCTCCCTTCTCACAAGATTCCCCTAGAACGGAAAAGATAGAGAAAGATAATCAAAGTAGTCTTTTATTCATCTATCAAAATGTCATGTTACAGTCTGAAAATGAAGTATACGTCTCTCTCTCTCTGAAGCTTTTCAATACATAAAACTTGGATTCCTCGAATAGTGATTTCCTCTCCTTTTAAAGAGGGAATCCCTTCGATACAATTGATAAAAATTACATTGTGTATCTGAGTCCTATATTTAGTCTAATCTTCTTTCTAAACCAGAACAGGATGTCCTAGTCTCACGCAACAGAAATGCTATTACAGGAGCTGGATGAGGTATTGTTGTTACAACTGGAGTAACAGTTTCTTCTCGTAGCTGCCAATGCTATTTCAGCATCGTAATTCACGGGTTGTTTCAGCCATGTGAATTGTACTTTTGACTGTGTCGGCTTTCGAATGTAGGAGCGACGGTTGGTACTTGTTGACCGTTGACTGTAATGGCTTCCTTGTGTTTCAGCATGTTGGTTCTGGTGGCCTCTTCTGTGTTTCAGCATCTGGGACTTCGGACTGTGTACAGCTCTGTGTTTCAGCATCTGCGACTCTGGACTGTGTACAGCTCTGTGTTTCAGCATCTGCGACCTCGGACTGTGTAACAGCTCTGTGTTTCAGCATCAGTGACCTCGGACTGTGTATAGCTCTGTGTTTCAGCATCAGCGATCTCGGACTGTGTACAGCTCTGTGTTTCAGCATCTCTGACCTCGGACTGTGTAACAGCTCTGTGTTTCAGCAACAAGCTTCAAATACTAATCTGTAGTCTAATCAATGGTTAAGTACGAAAGTGATGTAAAATATTATGCAAAATAGATTAAACGTATAGTAATGAGAAGGGATGTTGTATACCTTTGGAATGATCAGATAAAGTGATAGTGTGAGTCTAAATACAGGTGATCAAGAGTATAATAATGGAAAAAAGTATAGGCAAAAAGGTTCATTGTGTGGTCCTAACATCCTCCAGCCTCTGTCTCTCTTCGGACTGAGTACTGTTGGAACAACACATGGACTCAAGCTTTCTCTGACCAAACCTTTGTCCAAAAACTCCTGGACTTGTCTTTTGACCTCATCATTTTCTTGCGGCGTTAATCTGTACGCGGCTTTATTTGGGAAACTGGCTCCTGGTATGAGATCAATATGATGACTCACACTTCTGATTGGTGTCAACGAACGAGGTAGTTCGTCCACTACTATGTCAGCGAACTCTTCCAGTAGTTCATGAACTTCTTCTGGTAAATCATCCACTCTTGTGTTGGTTAAAACAATCTTTGGTTTCCTGACCACTATGAATTGCGGATCCTCCTTCTTCTTAACCTCTGTAAGAAGTTCCTTCCCACTCATGAGAAGTACAGTGTTGCTTACTTCCATTTTCACCTCCTTATCCTTAATTGGAAGCAACATGTGTGTCCTCCCATTCTTCTCTAGGGTGTATGTGTTCATTCTCCTGTCATGAATCACATTCCTATCATATTTCCATGGTCTACCCAGCAATAGATGACAAACATCCATAGGAATGACATCACATAATATCTTATCATTATATCCTCCTATCTTAAATTCAACTAAACATTGTTTAGTGACAGTTACCTTATGTCCTTTTTGTAGCCACAAAATTATGTATGGGCTTGGATGATCAATCGTCTCCAGCTCTAGCTTCTCTACCATCTCTGTAGAAATGAGATTATCTGTGCTACCACTATCCACAATGACCTTGCATACCCTGTCCTTTGTCTTGCAAGCAGTCCGAAAAAGTATGGTTCTTTGGATTGAACTCTCCACCTCCTTCTTTGGTGTTAAAAGAGCTTTTCGCATCATCAGCGATCTTCCACCTTCAACATCTTCTGCCTCAACATCTCGCCTCTGTGCTTTGGCGATGTGAGCTTCTCCATTCTCCTTATTTTTGTATGGACACTCGTAAGACTTGTGCCCATTCTTTCCACATGTGAAGCATGTTATTACTCCACCTCTTCCTCTTCCTCTACTCTTGGTACGAGGAAAAGTATTGTTATCATCATAATCTCCTCCCTGCTCAGTATGCTGCCCTTGATATGAACTTCCACCTCTCTCAGTTTGAGTCTGAGGTTTCTTCCAGTCCTCCTTGGGCTTCCAATATTTGTCCTAGGCAACTAATTTTCCTCTTGGCTGACTTTTGCCTTGGCCTCTCTAACCCTGCTTTCGGTTCAACTTCTCTTCCTCTTTCAGATCCATCTGATAAGCATCTTCCACTGTTCGGATGGTTACCATGTTCATCTCATCCTGAATGTCATATCTCAGACCATTCAAATATCTGGAAACTTTTTCATCATCGCTCTCCCGATGACCTGCCCTGATGTTCAGCTTGTAGAATTCTTCAGTGTATTCTTTCACTGTCATCAACTTCTGTCTCAAGTTCTACATCCTCCTGAACAAAGTAATTTCATAATCCCTGGGGATGAATTTCACTTTCATCTTCACGATCATTCTATCCCAACTTTTGATCTTATTCTTGCCCTTGCAGCGTCTGTCAGCTTGTAGTTCATCCCACCACAATGTTGCATGTCCCTTTAATCTTGTGACAACATGCTTGACCTTCTTGTCCTCTTCAACATATTCATAGTCAAAGTATGTGTCTAGAGCTCTAATCCAGTCTAGAAGTTCCTCTCCATCTATATTTCCCTCGCAAACTGGAATATCCATCTTCGCTCTTGCACCCATTCTTGCAATAGCTCTGATCAAGCGTTCATTTGCTGCATCTTCAGCTGCAACTTCTTCTTCACGTTCAGCTTCAACTTCTCTTTCGGAATCACTGAGATCCCCAGAACTGACTGTATGTCTTTGTGTTGTCTCCATGTCTTCGAGTCTAGCTCGTAGATCACGTATCTCTCTCTCCAGGGCTAGATCAGTGATCTGCCTACCTCTTCTTCTCGGCATTTCCCTATCTTCTGGTGGATCGGGTGTTTGTCTATCCCTTCTCCTTGGTGGCATGGTGAATTCTCTTTCTTCTCTGCTACAGAAAGCAAAGAACCTTTCAGTGCTCTGATACCAAACTTGATGCCGACGCATGCTCCCTCCACAACCCGCAGGTCAGAAGGTCCATGTCAACATAGGATCTTTCCTTTTTCCACTGGCCCGAAGAACTCTAAAACGACTCTTCTATTCCCCTATCGGGAAATCTGCACCCACAACAAACTCTCATAGGATCCCCTCTTTGCACTTGGGAGATCGGACTTCGCAACTTCGCAAATCCAGTCGTCAAGCGTTGGTCTCTCGAAACCCCAAAACCCAAAAATAGTCAACGCTGACCTTTCCTCTCGCCTTTTCGGGAATTTCCTTATCGTGATTTCGACGATCGTGATGTCGAGAAACTTGTCCCCACGATTCCTGAATCTTGACTTCCCGAAACTCTGATACACTCACGAGCTTTGACTTTTCAACACCACTTCACTTCATCGACACTTTAGACTTCACAATATCGCGAATCCAATTGCATTATTTTTGGAACTTCACTCCACAAAAATCCGAAGTAGTGTGCCACCTATCCGCCTCATTTACTCCTATGGTCCCATGCTGTTCTCTTGGCCTTCGGGATTTCACTGTTCAGGATATCGCGATTCCCATTGCAAGGTATACGGTACTTCCATCCACGAAAAACCCGATACAAGTATATACGTGAAAATCCAATGACCCTTGTGGCTTGGATCTATGGTCGTACTTCTCCTGAGCTTAGAACCTTTCAATACTTTCACCGTAACTCCCCTGCTTCTCTGTGAGATCTGACGACTCAAGGGACTTCGCGGATTCTCTACCAAGAACTCTGACCATCCGTATTTCCTCTGAGAGCTCGCCCTCCTGCGGTCTAACATCGCTATGATTTCAACAACTTTTGAAGACTTCATATCCTTCTGAACTTTCTCCAACTTTGAGTCTTTTAGAACTTCTTGCGCGAACTCCTTGCGGCAGATTTTCAACCACTTCCAAGTGTTGAAAACTTTCGACTAGCACACTCCTACAGCATAAGTCTCTAAATTCTTCACTCAGGTTTGCAACCCTGAGACTTCACTCGGCCTACGCACTCCTTGCATGGCTCCTGTGCCTGTCTGCACTTCTGTAGAAATGAGAACAAAAGCTATCTCTCCTGAGTTTTCAAAGACAAACCTCTGAACCTTTTGTCAACGCACTCCTTGCGGACACTTCAACTTCACTCCTTGCAGGAACTCTTGCTCAGATAGAGAAACAATTGAAACTCATTCCATTACCCCTTCATATCAGATTTCAAACATTCAACAAGAAATCATTCATACATAGCATAAAAGCAATTGCATGACAGAAAGAGTAAAACATTCATGAGCATAAGATTCAAAGATGCATACATAGAGAATACATGAACACCATGAATCTGAATCACAACTTTCTTTGTATTAATTCAGAATTTATGTACATGGAGTCTGCTACACAACTCTCTGCTTCTCTTTTACACTCTCCTCAATAATTTTGCATGCTTATGTTACAATACATAATGAGGGTGTCTATATCTCGGTTCCCTCTTGTGCTCTAAAACTGTCTAATCTAGAATTGAATTCTATCTACTTGCATTAACTACCATAAATGCCTTCTACCTACTAAGGATGAAAGAAAATTGCTCAAGGTCCATTTACATTATACAAAGGTGCTCCTTCTTAATTATCTTATTTAAGATGGCGCATCAATTTCAAGGTAATTTCAAAATTTGTGGTGGCACTTGTCCAGCTGTCTTTTGCTTCCGCACTGGCTCGCTTGAGATGCTCTTGCATCAATGAGGGTTAAGCCCTCATGAATAGAGGTGAAAGTCCCAAAAGAGGAGTTGGTATTGGGATATCGGACTTCGGGACTTTGGAGGTCTCGTTGACAAGAGATCGGGACACTTCATGGTAGAAGTCCCGAAATAGATCTGGACCGTCCGATTAATGGAGGCCACGTGTCACGAGATCACCCATATTGGGATTTCAGACTTCAGGATTTCGAAGGTATCAAGGACAGGAGATCGAGACACTCCATGGTGGAAGTCCCGAAATAGTTCTGGACCGTCCAATCTAGGGAGGATACGTGTCATGAGATTGCCCATTTTGGGGATTCAGACTTTGGGATTTTGGAGGTCTCAAGGACAAGTAATCGGGACACTCCATGATGGAAGTCACGAAACAATCTAGACCATCCATCTGTGGAGGAAACGTGGCAGAGATCGAGAGTCCATCGGTATTTCGAATACTGTGGATTCGAGTTGACAAAGGATTTGTGTCACTGGGGGTCACAAGTGATGAAATTGTGAAAGGATGAGGACCATCCATCTAAGGGAGGACACGTGGCAGCAATCCAGGATTTTGGGAAAATCCCAAAAGGAAGAGTCCATCGAGATTTCAGAAATCAGGAATTCGGGAGTCTCGTTGACAAAAGTTCGGGCTCTTCTATTCATAAATCCTGAAAGAAATAGGATGGAGTTCTTATGAGGAGTGGTCACCTGGATCAGGGCATAACCAGGAGGGCTAATGTGACAAAGCTCATGTCGGGAAATCGAAAATCGGGAATCCGGGAGTCCCATTGACAAGAGGTCGGGCTCTCGTATTGATAAGTCCCGAAGGGAATAAGACTGTGGTCTTGTGAGAAGTGGTCATACGGACCAAGGCATAGCCCAGGGGGCTAATTGTTGATCAAAGCCTCTTCGACATTTCGACATTTCGAGGTTTGTAGAGCCAAAAGAATCGACTCGCTTATATCACTAAGTCACAAAATGCAAAAAGGTGCCTAGTTGTTTGGTCTGTGATCATGATCAACGATCACATGGAGGTGGAAAAAGGGGAGAGCTAGCTTGTGCTAAGCCCCATAGGATTTCATATATTTTTTCCCTCGAGAAAAGGTGAAAATTTTACTATGTCGTAGTGGATGTGTGACAGAACCAGTCTCAAAATCAATTTGAAGATATATGTATACAATGGAGTACAATCTGATCTCCCATGATCACTGAAGTCATATAGGTACTGGTCCGATGAACGAGAGAGACAAATCAGGAAAGAAGGTACTATAAACTGAATGTCTTCTACACGATCCACCAAAGGTGCAAGTCTACATCATGTGAATAAAGGGGTTGAAGTCGAACAAAATGAGACTTTGTTTGATTATCGGTCATTAATGGATATCGTTAACAAACACGAGACAACCTGTGAGATCGGAAGAGCGGTTCAGCAGGAATGCCGAGACCGATCTCG
>CBVK0100485359.1:0-18632 GCA_900067695.1 Picea abies
TATTTCTGCTATTATGTTGAGTAAAAAGAATAAAAGTCCCAATACATGTTTTATCTATTTATAAAAGAAATACATCTGATACAATAGATCATAGGTTACTTGAAAAAATTATATACATATCGATAATGGCCAACAGGTCGTAGACCAAAATGTTACAATTTGAGTTCCTTAAACACCCTAACTCCATAGCTAGTCTAAACAAAAATTTATAGGACTACATAAAATTGTCCATGAGTGCACGCAATGATTGATGGAAGAAGATGGAACCCAAATACCTTTTGTGGACAGGTTGTGCACTTCACCAAGTCCATTGGTTGTTCTTCCAACCTGTAACAGAGCCATACAATATAATTAGTAACTTACTAATGTATGAACTATTAAAGAATGAAACAAATAAAATAATCAAAGTATACTTATCTTGGATTTTGATGGCATATCGAAGTACCATTGTTGCCTTGCGAAGCCGTCAACCCAAGACCAAGGAAGGGAAGTGGGTGCATTTTAATCTGATGGGTTCCCTCGCAAGACAAAGGGATCCATCATCAATTGACATATGTGATAAAATATTTTAATTGTGGAAATAATAATACTAAACAAAACTCTGAATTAAGTTCTGTAACTTAATACTCTGTAATTTTATAAAATTACAGAGAGCGGATATAATACATACTCTACACAAGAGAAGGGTTTTAATAATTCCATAATATTACTTCGAAGAAAAGTTTCAAAATAAAACCCATACGAAGAGCCAAAGAATACTATGGTGAGGTTGGTAAATTAAACAAAACATAACTTTCACATTACACAGATGAATTTTTCTATAAGGGTGATGCTTGCGGAAAGTATAAAAATTAAGCAATAATTTTGAAGGAAAGATGAGACCTTTAGTAATAATTTAACCCATAAGTTAAAATTAAGTTATGCAAAGCGTATTAAAATAAAAACCTATGAATTTCTAGCCTCGACTTTAACGAGGATATGCCAATGCAAGCAAGTATCGAATTTCAACCTATAATAGACCAAGAAGACGTATGCGAGCATCAGACCTAGTCTGAGATGAATCAAGGAACCATGTTTTAAAACAAGCGAGGATTCTTAATTTCACATGGGAGGATTTGAACAATAGAAAGAAACATAGGACGATGTCGAATGCCATAAGTATCCTAACTGTGATAGAGCACATTCTTTTTCTTAACATAGATATTCTATAACCGGTGAATATATACGAGGAACATCATTGCTAAATATTCAACGAACAAGGGTTTCTTGCACCATAAAATACATAGTGCCTTTTTATATAGAGTGAAAATTAATCGAATATTTTGACTAAACAGAGGAATGAAAGTACATTACTATTCAACCACGATTTCAGCCACAGCCTTCCTAATAGGTCTCAAAACTGATGGATAATTTTCCTTACATAGTAATGCTCCAGTCAAGGGCGATGATGTTATGTCCTCTGCACAAACCTGAAACTAAAACGAAAATATTTTCAGATGGTTTAACCTTTGAGTAGGGTTTCTAAACATGGGTAAATTAGGAAGGATCCCAAAGGGTTACAGACTTTGGAGACTAATAGTGAGTATAAAATAAACATAGAAACCCCTCGAACCGGATGATAAAACTTACTCCCAAGAGAAAGTATTTAATCTAGATGAGTATTGGAGTGAAATTTATAAGGGTAAAATTATCATACGATATCAACTCTCACCACAAAGGAAAGCATGGAGTATGTGATAGTGAAAATGAAGGAGATATCAATATACAAAAATAGGAAGCATTACTCAGAGGACGTTTGTACACCACAAAGAACATTGTGACACAATAATACATTGCATAGGAAAAATGTTAGCATAAAGAAAAAACTGTACAGAGGGAAGTTGAATACACATAATGCATTATAGAGAAAACAATTTGGCATAGATAACACATTGTAGAGAGAACGTTTTTAACCTAAATAATATCTTTCACTGAAATATTTGGGCATAAATAATACGATACATAGAGAATGTGTCTTACCATGCACAAAGAGTGAAAGCTTGAGAACAATAGCCACCACGCTTGTGGAAAACTTGCTAAATGCCCCAATGCTACCATTCTCCACAGAGCCAAACAATACTACTGTCGTAGAAGAAAAACCACAAAGAAAAAACATGCAAGGGGAATGACTGCAAGGGGGTAATGGAACCTCGTGCCTCTTGGTAGTAGAGAAGAACAAAAAGTACGCCACCCATACCATGCCATGTTAAACCAACCGAAGTGGAAAACCCATAGTGGGATTTTTCCTGTAATTTCAGGCCTGGAGAGTACTAGTGGTCTCTCACCATTAATGTACCTGACCTATCTTGAATGAAACATTTGTGATAGACTAGGTTCATACCGTCCTAACATCCTCCACCTTTATGTTTTTACAAACCACTTAAAGGCTATGAATACATGTAACTTTGGATCATTGGTTATGTTAATAGGGTTATGACTATATTTCTATATGATTATCGTAATTTTTTGACATGGTATATTGTTATGAAATGTCATAAACCCTAGCGCATAGGTCTTGGACTTAGATGCTCATGACCCTAGGTTCAATCCTATGGTCGCTAATGTTTAACTCTTGATATTATGAAGTATATCATTTACATGTTTTATAATCATAGTTTTTACCTATTATAAATTGGATCGCTTGATTTATTCCTGGGCTATGGAACTTGAAAGGCATAGCCACTAAGAAATCAATGTTATAATTTTAATTCTAGTAGCGACGCTACGACGAAGCATAACAATAAATGATGTGTTGATTTTAAATCTCTTTCAGCCATTTTAGAATGGGTATTGATAGTGGAATACAATTTCAATGTATATAATTATTGGATTAAGATATATAACGGATTACCTTCTTATGTCACGAACAATTTGTTATGCATAATGGAATTTAGTTTTTTTTCCTGAATTTATTTACTATTACAAAGAGAATTCTTTTTTTCTATTGTTAAAATGTTAGCACAAAATGAAGAAGGAGACAGACATGAGGAGATCAAAACCAAGAACTTTCAAGAGACCCATAATGTAACAGTGAAGGGAGTTCAACCACTCAAGTCTTGGAAACGATGCGAAACCTCATCATGGAATTACAAGTATTTAAAGCATATAATGAAAATTTGAAGAAAGCACATGAAGACCAGCTGGAAATACATGAAATGTTGATACAAAGTATAGTAACAAAGAAGATCCCAAAAGACAATGAAAAAGAAGAATAGGTCAACAAAAAGTCCTCTAAGAACTCTGGTCATGAAACAAAAAAAGAGGGCAGTTCTTCCGAAGACCCACACATGACATAAAACAAAGCATCTACAGGAAGAAAAAGAAAACAAGTACACCAACTAGAAGGTGAGTTCAAAAATATAAAACCCTCCACCTTCGATTGAGAATCTAAGACTGGTGAGGAAGCTGAAACATGGTTGTTAGACATTAAGAAATACTTTCATATTTATAATTACTCTAGTAATATGAATGTTATAATGACCATCTATAACTTAAAAGGAAAAGCTAGTATATGGGGGAAAGACATGAAATTAGCCAAGGGATTGAAAGAAAAATGAATGGAATGGTCAAAATTCAAAAGATATTTCAAGAAGTAGTACTTATCAAAAAGTTATTACGAAAGAAAAACCAAGGAATTTTACGAACTACGACTAGGACAAATGGCCATGGATGATCTGATAAATAAATTCCTAAATATGTTGAGGTTTGTTGCATACATCAAAGAAGATAAGGTAAAGATACAAAGTTTCTTAAGCTGTATACCACAGTCATATAAGGACCGAATTGAATTTGAAAATCCAGAGTCTTTAAATGAAGTTTTTATAAAGGCTCAAATGTGCTATGATGAGTACAAACAAAGATATGAAATTCCCAAGGCATGGAAAGACAAGAAATAGGATAGAATGAATCCGCGTAAGAAATGTTTCCAACCATCTCCTTTCTGTAACATGGAAAAAGGTTTTCAAAGGAAGGACTATCATTCTAATACACAAAATGACCAAGGGGGAAATAAACGAGTTAATCTAGGATTCAAGAGGGTAGGGGACAACCCAAGAGAACCATTGAAATGTTGGGAGTGTGGGGAACCCCATCTAAGGAGAAATTGTCCACACTTAAATCCCATGACAAGAACTTCAGTCCATAACCTTCAAGAGGCTTCAACAGTTGGATACATTGGTAGAATCATGCATAAGACCAATGTATCTTTGGATGGAAGACAAACAAATCATCAATCCACTATTGTGGAAGTTGAAGGGAAAATTCATTTCAATAATGTTTCTATACTAATTGATCCAGGAGATAGTCTAAGTTATATTACTCCAGCTTTAGTAGAATTGAACAAGTTAAAGAGGGTAAAACATGCTAAATCCTGGTTAGTACAACTAGCAATAGGGACCAAAAGAAAAGTAACATATTTTATTTCTGATTGCGAACTCAACATAAATGGTCAAAGTACAAAGTTAAATCTGAACATATTACCTTTGGGGTCTTATGATATAATTATTGGAATGGACTGGTTAGAAAAACATAAAGTGATATTAATTTTTTACGAAAAGTTGTTTGTGTATAAAGATGAGAATAATATAGTCAGAAAAATACAAGGAATCAGAAAACTAGTTTCTATTAATTAAATATCAGCAATGCAATTTAAGAAATGTATTAATAAAGGTTGTCAAGTATATGTTGTTCAAGTAGCTAATATCCTAGGGGAAGAAATCAAACCCAATTGAGAAGACTTTGCAGTCCTACGTGGGTTCATAGATGTATTTGTAGAAGAAATACTAGACCTTCCCCCAAGGAGAGATAGATTTCTCCATCGATCTAGTACCTGGATATGTCCCGGTGTCCAAGGCACATTATAGAATGAGTATACCTGAATTAATAGAACTGAAAATCAAGTTACAAGAATTGTTAGATAAATAATATATTAGAACAAGTGTTTCACCCTAGGGAGCCCCAATTTTATTTGTTAAAAATAAATATGGAACTTTGAGATTGCACATTGATTATTGACAATTGAATAAAATGACGATTAAGAATACATATCCTTTACCTATAATTAACGATCTCTTTGACCAGGTTGGAGGAGAAAAGATATTCTCTAAGCTAGATTTGAGGTCTAGTCATCACCAAGTCAGGATAAAGGACGAAGATGTAAATAAAGCAACATTTAGAACATGTTATGGACACTATGAATTTGTAGTGATCATGTTCGGACTTCCTAATGCATAAACAACCTTTATGTGCTTAATGACTAGTATATTTAGCCAATATCTAGATAAATAAGTGCTGGTTTTTATCGATGATATTTTAGTTTATTAAAAAATTGAAGAAGAACATGAAGAGCATCTGAAAGTAGTACTAGAGACTTTAAGAGAACATAAGTTATATGCTAAATTTGGTAAGTGTGATTTCCACCAAAGAAAGATACAATATTTAGGGCACATAATATCAGAAGATGGTATTGCAGTGGACCCAGAAAAGATTAAAGCCATTATGGAATGGCCTATTCCTAAAGATGTAGAAGACATAAGGTCATTTATGGGGATTACCAATTATTATCGGAGGTTCATCGAAGGATTTTCCAGAATTGCATACCCAATTACATCACTACAAAAAAAGGGAATAAATTTTAATTGGTCACAAAAGTGTCAAGACAATTTTGATAAACTAAAAGGATGATTAACTACAACACCTATCCTAAAGGTAGTAGATCCGGATAAAGAATTTACAGTTTGTGTAGACGCGAGTAAAGAGGGATTAGGAGGTGTGCTAACACAAGATGGGCATATTATCTGTTATGAATCACGTAATCGAAAGAACATGAACGAAACTATGTGACTCACGATTTAGAATTAGCAGTTCTGATTCATGCATTAAAAATGTGGCAACATTATTTAATGGGAAGGAAATTTTTGTTACTAACCGACAACAGCGGCGTAAAAAATTTGTTCAATCAACCAGATTTCAATGCAATACAAGTGAGATGATTGGTCTTTTTAAGTGAGTTCAATTTTGAAGTATGACACATCAAGGGTAAAGAGAACAAAGTTTCATATGCACTAAGTCAGAGAACTAGTGGAATTTTTGAAATAATTATTAGCAAAGCAGAAAATGACATTGAACAAATAATAAAATCTGCAAGCATTAATGATGAAAATTACATCAAAACAACAATAGAATTACAAGGAAATGAAAGAAGTATGAACAAAGAAGATCTAAGTATATATAAGAATGGGCTATTAAGGTTCAAGAACAAGTTATATGTACCTAACTCTGCTGATCTAAAGACGACAATTCTTCATGAGTTGCACAAAAAACCATATTCTAGTCATTGAGGATACCAAAAAATGATAACAACACTAAGGAAATTGTTTTATTGACCTAACATGAAAAACAAAACAGCTGAATATTTGTCTAAATTTTTAGATTGTCAATAGGTGAAGGTTGAGTATCAACATCCAACAGGTTTGTTACAACCTTTGCCTATACCAGAATGGAAATGGGAAATTATTTTGATGGACTTCATCACATGTTTGCCTAAAAATCAAAGACAAAATGACTCCATTATGGTAGTGATTGATAAACTAAGTGAATATGCACATTTTATACCTGTGAAATCTACTTACAAAGCAATTAATATCACTGAATTTTTTATGAAAGAAATTTTTAGGTTGCATGGAATTCCTAAAATGGTGATTTTAGATAGAGATGTCAAATTTACATCCAATTTTTGGAAAGAATTGTTTACAGGTTTGGATACTAATTTGAATTTCAGCACAAGTTAACAAATGGGTAGACTGAACGAACAAATCAAATTATCGAAGATATGTTGAGAATGTATGTAAGAAAAAACCAACTAAGTGGGAAGAGTATATGAACTTAGTTCAATTCAATTACAATAATGGTTATCATGCATCAACTAAGTTGAGTCCCTTCGAAATATTATAGGGAAGGAAATGCACAAACCAGATCATTTGGGATAACCTAGTTGACAGGATTATGGTGGGACCAAAAATGCTACAGGAAATGGAAAGAATGGTAAAAAGGGTACAACATAAATTGAAAGAGGCACAAGACTGACAAAAAGATATGCAGATCTAAAAAGAAGACATCAGGAATTCAAAATTGGGGAACATGTATATCTAAAAGTCAAAGCAAGAAGAATATCCCTAAAGCTAGGAAGTTGTTCCAAGTTGGTGCCAAGATTTTGTGGCCCCTTCAAGATTTTAACTCAAATCGGACCCATGGCATATCAACTGACACTTCTTGAAAATTTAAAAGTTCATAATGTTTCTCATGTTTCGTTATTGAAAATATATATTCATGATCCTACTCACATCATTGATTGGAACATGGTACAGGTGGAACCAAAAGGTAAATTCCAAGCGAAACCTCCATGCATTTTGGACAAGAAAGAAACAATACTTTGGAACAAAGCCATCACCTAGGTAAAGGTGCAATGGAAGCTCTTTAGCCCTGATGGGGCCACTTGGGAATTGGAAGACGATATACGAATATCTTATCCAATCCTGTTCCAAGAGATGGTTGAACACTGAGGACAATTTTTTACTTAAGGGGGAGATGATGTGACATCCTCAATTTATTTGAAAATAAATTCCAAGTTGAAATTAGAAATAAATTTCCATTTATGGAAACTCTAAATTTAGAAATAAATTTCCATTTATGGAAAATATGAATTTAGAATTTTGGATTATGTAATTATTATTTTATGACTGTTGGGAAAATGTTTGACTTACCCAATTGTCCTCTTTTGTTGGACACATGTATGAGACCAAATTTTTAATAAATTAAATGCTGGAAGACAAATGGAACAACCAGGTTAAAAATAACTGACCATGATTCCATGAGTGGGGAACATGTTTGAGTTAATGTAACAACCTCCTTGTTACGCTGCAAAACCTCTTATAACAAGTGAAAATTTTTGTTTTTGTTACAGGTGTGTGCGTGCGTGTACAAAGGAAATAAATACATTCGACTCTATGTTGCCACCCGACGACGAATAAGACGCAACCATGATGAACACAATAAGACAAAATAAGACGCACAACAAGGTGACTGCATGCATTAAAGATGATCAATCGACAATAAGTAAGACTAACTACCCATCCATCCTACCCTGCAATGGTTAGGACCTCCAAGACACATAAGCAATGCTCAAGCCTAGGTTCCCATCGATTTTAACCATTTAAGGTCTCAGGGCTGGCAACTGTTCTGAGGAACATGGAGGTGTCTACTTCCCGCCTGACACAAGTAGACCAAGCACACAAAAGGTTTACAACCCAGCACAACATTAATTAAACAAGGGACTACCATCTATATGAGTCTTAAAGCCATTCCATTTGTAGGGGCCGAATAGAATTTACATCAAATAATTTCATAAACTGTAATAGTATATCTACCTGATTTCAAACAAAATTCAAAAATTCTTTTAATTGAGCACCTAAGCATTTATAAATTTATCAACACATAATAAAATTTTTATAATAGTTTAAAAACAATGTAAAATCTTAAATACCTGAACCTGATGCTAATAACCCTCCATTGTCCAAATGACTTCTTGACCGCTGCTGCACTGTAAAACACTACCCAAAACCTAGTTCCTCCCTGCCAACTAGGTAACTTCCTAGCTCCAAGATATCATATGGATATCTTGACCCCCGTGCCCAAAACCCCCAGCAACCCCAGTGCACTGAGAAAACCCCACTCCCAAAATTTCACCTCTCTCTGCAAATTCCAGAGCTCCCAAAATCCATCCCCCAATATCCTGTAGAATGACCTCCCGTCCACCTCCTTCCCCTCCTTATCCCCCCTTCACCGACTTCCCCGCCTCATTTACTCCCTACCTAACTCATTTATTACCTCCTTATCCTTTCCCGTTAATGCCCCCTTATCCCCTTTATTTAATATCTTATCCCTTGTAGTTAATATGTCATGCATTTTTGGGTACGCAACTTAATTTAATAATATACTTTATTATCCTCCTTTTATTTAATGACCTTGTTAATTAATGAGTTAATTAATACTTGAATTAATCATTGAAAATCATGAATAACTAATTAATTAGTTAATGTTATTTTAAGAAATAATTATGGTTTAGCTAATCTTTACCTTTCCTGGGTCCACATAGATTCCTTCGCCGGAAATGATATGACCTAAATAGTGGATCTCTTTCTGGAAGAAGGAACACTTCGACAGCTTCCCATACAATTTGTTCTCTCTAAGGCATGACAACACTATTCGCAAGTGTTTCTCGTGTTCTCTTTCATTCTTGGAATAGATGAGGATGTCATCTAAAAAGACTTGTACAAAATGGTCTAAGTACTTCCGGAATACGTCGTTCATGAGGCTCATGAATACTACTGGCGCATTGGTCAATCCGAAAGGTACTACAACAAACTTGTAATGTCCAAACCGAGTTTGGAAAGAATTTTTTGGGATATCACCTTCCTTAATCCTTAACTGATGATACCCTGATCGCAAATCAATCTTTGAGAATACCGCTGCTCCTTTCATCTGATCGAAGAGGTCATCTATTCGCGGCATCGGGTACCTATTTTTCACTGTAGCACGGTTCAAGTTCCTGTAGTCTATACGCAGTCGTAAGGATCCATCCTTCTTCTTTACAAAAATTACTGGTGCGCCCCAGGGTGAGACACTGGGCCTTATTAGCCCTAAGTCCAGTAACTCTTTCAACTGCATTTGCAACTCACAAAGTTCTGGCGATGTCATCCGATACAGAGTGTTGGAGATTGGTTCTGCACCAGGTTTTAGCTCAATGGTAAAATCAAGCTCTCTCTCAGGAGGTAACCCTGGTAACTCGTTCGGAAAAACGTCCTGAAATTCTGACAATATCGGGTACTGATCCAATGAGGGTCCCTTCCTTTCATTCACTGCTTCCACTACATAAAGTCGACACCCTTGCCTCAAGCATCGCTTAACCTTCATAGTTGATATAAAGCGTAACGAAACTTTTCTCTGTACACCCTGGATCTCTACTGGTCTTCCTTCATCATCGACACAAAGCACCCTCTTTGCGAAACAATCTACCAAAGCTCGATGAGCTGATAACCAATTCATTCCGATGATTAGGCCATATGCCCCAAGAGTAGTGAAATATACCTTCAACCTGGTAGTACACACTCCCAGGTCTACTATACAATTATCAACACTAGGTCCTACCGCTTGTTTTTCCCCCGAAGCCATCTCGACTTGTTTAAAGTCATCGTGCTCGTAGGCTGCCAACCCACTCTTTTCTAATGCAGATGGTGAAATGAAACTATCCGTCGCACCAGAATCAAACAAAATCTTAACATTGATATGATTTAGCGTACCTGATGAATCCACCACCGTGGATTGATGTTCGGCCTGGCAGTTATTAACCGCTGCGTAAATCTAGTGGTTGCTACTTTCTCTCCCCATCGGTACCTTTCCTTCTCTATGTACGAACCCTGATTGTAACTCTGGGTAGTCATGCTGGTAATGGGGTCCTTCACACCTCCAACAGGTAACACGAGATTGAACTTGTGCGTTGTTATGTGACTGTCTCTGAAATGAGCTCCTTCCCTTGGAACTCCTGCCCCTACTCATTATTCCTTGAGATGGTCGTGGACCTGTCTACACCGTCGGTGATGAACGGGATGCTACACTCACTGCCATTGAAATCCCTGCAGCTACTGTCCTTGGCATGAATCTATTACCATATGGCAGTGGCCTTGAGCCCCCTCCCCTAGGAAATGTCCTCGGGGCCTTCCCTACGAATCCCGGGCGATGCGAAAATGTCAGTCTTGTACCCCCGGTTAAGTTCATGTGTTCTTCTGCGTAACGCGCATTTTCCACCGCCTCCGCTACTAAAGACGGTTTCCAAATCCGCACCATAGCTCTTATCTTAGGGTTCAATCCATAGACAAAGCGCTCTGCGTGTCGTTGGTCGTTATCCATATACAACACATATTTGACCAGTTCCATAAACATGATCTCATATTCTTCTACAATTCTGTTTCCTTGTACTAAGGCATGAAATGCCCCTACCTGTTGTTCCTCGTAGTACGTTGGTATATATTTCCTCCGGAACCTCTCCTCGAAAATTTCCCAAGATATTGTGTCTGGGGTAAGGTGCAATTGTCTTTCCAGGTTGCCACCAGTTCAAGGCGCTGTCTCTTAATTGAAAAATGGCGATCTTCACCTTTGAGTTGGATGCATAGTCCCTTAAGGCAAAACACCTTGTCATGCCTTCCAACCATGCTTCCGCGCGTTTGCTGGCGCGACCCTCGGCAAACTCTGGAAGTTTGATCTTCTGCAATTCCCGTGTGATGTCTTCAGGTGGAGGTCCTACCCCTGAATCCCTTGATGCTTCTGGATTACCCGTTCCAGATGGTGGGGGTTCCACTTCAGTCCCTGCCAGTTGTCACCCCTTTAAAGTCTTGTTAATGGCTTCCAACGAGCGCAGTGCGAGGGCTAGTTCGGGTGATGGTGGTGGTGGCGCTGGTGGTGTTGGCGGTGCTTGCGACGACACTCCCCTGCCTCTACTCCTTTGAGTCCTGACCATCCTGTATGATTTAACCTGCATCACCCCAAAGTTGTCAGGGTGAGTTCAAGGACGTTTCGAATTGGTGCTATTTTACACTTAGAAATAGGGTTAGGCATAAGTTTTCTTTACTTGTCTGTAAACAGACATTACTCCATTAGGGGATTGGCTAGGTTAGGGTTAGGATTAAGCATCTAAGCTTGATTTCTTCACCCCTATGAAAATAACTATTGGTTCCCTTGCCCTATAGCTACGTTAGCCTTGTGCCTCACTCACCACTTCCTATTCTTACTCTCCTAGTACATATGTTGCCTCCTTCCCTCTTGTCCTAGTCTAAGCCCTTTTAACTTTTCGCATACAACTTGATTAACATAACTTTCGACCTTATGTTTATTAATTTATGCCGAAAGGTGTACACCTATTGACAATAGGCACAATCAATGATCTTTTAATCTTACTTAACCTTAAACCCTTATCTGATGGCTACGCATTGTAGATGTTGGCATATTCTTAGTCATCCTCCAAAATCAATGGGTCCGATTTATTGTTCATAACTTTCTTGCATTTATCAAGGCATCCGTTAACATGTTTACTTTTAACATTTACCTAATCACATAAAAAAATGCTGTAAGGTTATATAATTACCACGTTTAATGATTAAATAGGATTAAACCACGACATCTAAACAATTATCCCCAACTGCTAGCCCCGTTTTGGCGTTCACCGACGCTATGTACTTTTTGGCATTAGTGTTCTTCTTAAGACGCTTTGCTTGGTGGGTGGTCTTGGGTACGACAATTAAAGTATTTATAAGTGAAATTATTTGTAAAAGTCACATCGTGTGGTGCGTTGGAAGGGCGGACTTTGTAAAGACTTGACCGGTGGGGAGGTCCGGGGTTTGATCCTTGCGGACTCCATAAATTTTTCTTAGCCCTATATTACTCAAACTTAACTAATATTTTAATTATATTTTAACTTAGGGCTTAAACTCAATTAAAGTTTAAAGCTAATTAACCCCCTTTTTTTTAAACTTAAGAATTAAAAAAAAATAAAAAAATTAAATTAAACTTTAAAAATAAAAAAAAAATTAAATTAAACATAATTTAAACTTTACTATTTTGGTTGAATCTAATCTAATTAAAATAATAAGAAGAATAAATAAAAAAAATGATAAATAATAAAAAAATAAAATAAAACCTATTACATTAATTGACAATTTAATATCTTGTTCCTCGCATGCATATTAATTTAATAATTTAACTTTATTATAGGGGCATGTATATGGGCATATGGGTTTCATTATACATTAAAGGGGCATCGTGGGTCCTCGCATGAGGCCCACATGCCCGCTTCCTCCAAAATAGCCCTACGTCTGTCACTCCAAACCCTAAACGCGTCCCTCCTCTTCCGCCTCTCCACTTTGCTCTGTCCCGCTCTCGAATCCTCCATCCTTCATCTCGCCTGCCTCTGAACTGCAGCTGCTTTTCTTGCTCAATTTTTTTTTTGCATGCTTCTTGCTGTAGTTTCTACTACGTTCTTTCTGTCAACTTTCTTAGTAGTGTGCAAGTATATTTCAAACCATTCTCGGTTCATGCAGGCCTGGTTCTCTCCACCATCTACGCAGACGTCGGTTTACCGACAGAAGTAGTGTTAATAGTGTTAATTTATCCTACAAGACAGACCAAAAGCTTGTGAAATACTTTATATTGCTTAGGGAAGAGGCAGAGGCCGGGAGAAGTAGATTACTCGATTCAGTTGTTGAGCACCGAGCAGTTTTATCAACATGAAGGGCGCCAAAGTGCATGGATCCACCATGGATGATATTAAGATGCCCCATAAGAAGCCGAAGGTGGGAGGAGGAGCCCCTAAGAGAAAAATACCAGAGGGTTCACCTCAAACGAACAGTAAGTGGATCAAACAGGAACCCAGCGAGGACTTTCAAGAATTTGTGAGGGTTCTGAAAGAGAATGTTTCGGTGGACGAGATACGTGAGATCCTTCATGAGAATGGCCAGGATGCATCTGGTTCAGACCAGTCTGTGATTGATAGATGTGATAATTAGATGGTCTATGGGCCAATGGAGGCATGTCCTATCTGTGGTGGAATTCTGGAGTTGTTTGGATCGAGTTACTCTTGCATGGGCTTCATTTTAGAATGGAGCAAGTGCAATTTTAGTACTAGAGATATTTCCTGGACCAATGAAAATTTGAATATTCCAAGCGGGGTCAAGAATGAATTTATTGAAGAGTGGTCAAGAAATTATCAGGCCTCCACCGACCGTCCCAAGAGAAAGTTACCTCCAATGGATCAACCCTTCTCTGGCATGACAATAGCGTTTGCAGGTCGAATGTCACGCTCTAAGGTAGCTACTTTAACCTGTAAATTTGTTGTTTAAAAAGATTCCATGCAAATTCTGCAATTCTTTTGTATTGGGTGAATATTGATAATATGCAACTATGTTAGTTAGAAACAACACGAAGTTCGTTTCGGGCAGAAAACCTATCTCCAAATTGAAACCACATCGGAAACCCTTTTCTGGCTTTCATTTCCCATTTCTGGACAGGAAGCAACGAAGCCATTTTTAATAGGTTTTTTTTTGTTTTGAATTATATAGATGGATGGGAATCTCCCTGAAGTTGGTATTTTTACCATTTGAGATGATCATTTAATAGTTTTTTTTTTTTTGTTTTGAATTATACAAACGGCTGGGCATCTCCTTGAATTTGGTAAAGAGACTAGAATGTTGCTTAAGGAGAATGGCACTGTATAGAAAGACAACAAGTTGTTATTATAATAATTTTGGAACACTGACCATATTGGTTCAAATGGTTTTTCCCACTCCAAGATCTTAAATAAATTCTTTGGTATATTTTCCTATTGCAAGGGTTTACACCATTTTTTTTTTCTTCTGCCCACAAGGTTTTTATCTGTGTTGTTTGTGCTTCCTGGTATAGAGCAGCCACAGAGGGATCAAGAGGTTGCACGATGGGGTTCCAACTTTAGCTCGTGTGGCCTGTGTGTAGTGATGCAGAAGACAAGCTTGCAATGGTGAAAAATGCATTAGAGACGTTGTGGTGGTATTTTTTTTTTTGTTCTCTTTGGATTTATTTTTCTCTTTTATGACACTTCATTGTTGCACTTTGTTGTAGATTTAACTGTGGTAACACACCCATAAAGGTTCTTCCGTAGCGCAATGGGCATAACAAAATTTATAAATTATAAATTTATAGAGGGAAGAGTATTTCCATAGCAATTCATTTTCTTTTATAGGACTTGCAAGCAGAGTAAAAAAAAATATTCAAGTTATAGAATTAAAGAAAGTATAAAAACCCTAGTAGTATGTTTTACTTTGGTAAATTTGTAATGCATTTATTTTTATATTTGTTTTAAATATTATGCGTTTGGTTTGGTTTGCAAGTTAGGCGAGACTGGAGCTTGGAGCTGGGAACTTGGCCCATAGGCCCAGATTTAGAACTAAGATGCTCTGATACCAAATGTAGGGGCCGAATAGAATTTACGTCAAATAATTTCATAAACTGTAACAGTATATCTACCTGATTTCAAACAAAATTCAATAATTCTTTTAATTGAGCACCTAAGCATTTATAAATTTATCAACACATAATAAAAATTTTATAACAGTTTTAAAAAAATGCAAAATCTTAAATATCTGAACCTGATGCTAATAACCCTCCGTTGTCCAAATTCCTTCTTGACCGTTGTTGCACCGTAAAACATTGCCCAAAACCTAGTTCCTCCCTGCCAACTAGGTAACTTCCTAGCTCCAAGATATCATATGGATATCCTAGCCCCCGTGCCCAAAACCCCCAGCAACCCCGGTGCACTGATACAACCCCACTCCCAAAATTTCACCTCTCTTTGAAAATTCCAGAGCTCCCAAAATCCATCCCCCAACCTCCCGTAGAATGACCTCTCGTCCACCTCCTTCCCTTCCTTATCCCCCCTTCACCGACTTCCCCGCCTCATTTACTCCCTACCTAACTCATTTATTACCTCCTTATCCTTTCTCGTTAGTGCCCCCTTGTCCCCTTTATTTAATATCTTATCCCTTGTAGTTAATATGTCATCCATTTTCGGGTACATAACTTAACTTAATAATATACTTTATTATCCTCCTTTTATTTAATTACCTTATTAATTAATGAGTTAATTAATACTTGAATTAATCATTGACAATCATGAATAACTAATTAATTAGTTAATGTTATTTTAAGAAATAATTATGGTTTAGCTAATCTTTTAGGACAGTTATATTATTAAATTAATTATAATTAATTATCATATACACCTATTTAAGCAGGGTCGTTACACCATTGTGCAACTTTAGATCATTATTCGTCATCAAAGTACCCTCTAAAACACATTCAAGGGACCCTTTAGTGCAAGTCTGAAACTTCGACTGGTTTAACATTTAACAAGATAAATAGTCATTAATTATAATCATAAATATAATGAATAGTCATAATTGTCATTTAACGCAATAAGTAACATTTAATCCTTAACTACAGATCAATAATTAACGAATTATCCTAAAATCATTTGACGCAATCATTGTAAAATTTACATTATCATTCATTCCATGATCTAAAATTCTAATTCGATTGACCATAATTATGAACCAATAATTTTATCGACAACGCAGTGATCATAAATCCATAAATAACGCAATATTCAAGAATCCTTTATCGCAACCTATAAATTAACATTTACATTTACTCATTGAACTACATTATAATCAATAGCCAGTAATTTAGAACCAATAATTAATGCAACATCCAAAACAAATGTAATGATTTTATGGTGCAAATCTGTAACTTATTTCAACAATCATCACCTCCCTTCATGGTGCCTCCTAATTGTTAGTTTCCTTCAAGGAACATGGACACACCATCATAACATCAAATGTAGGATGCAAATGTTTGGAATAAATAATGCTTGAACATAAATTTCTGCTTAAGAGCACACCCAAATGGTTGTAATTTCCATAAACATTTTAGCATCAACACTATCTATAAATAATTATCCTTTCTATCGACTAGCCCTTAGCCTTAATTGAGGCATTAACTAAATTAAGGTCGCTATCTTTATTTACATACTAACTGAAAATAAGGTAAGTGGACTTTATTAAAATAAAGTGGATTGCCATTTTTAAATACTAACAAATAAAGCAGTTGTGGCCATGAAAAGTACCCGGGAAAAATATAATTCTTCCATTAAATAAGGTAGATGGCTCTTTAAGAAAACATCACTAACATAAAGAGGATTTTCTCTCATTAATAAACTCGATTGCCCAAAAAAATGCTAAAATCGAATGCATTCAACTAAGTCGGAAACAACCAATCTCAACTGGTATTAAAACATAACCAATACTTTCCTATTTCCTCTTTCAAGAAACATCCCATTAAAATTTTACGAAGGAAGAGGTGTCTTTTAGATTAATAATTTATATATAAAAATCATCTTTATTAAGGAAAACATAATTTAATATAAAAGGGGTCGCAAAACTAGTGCGTTGTCCTGAGGTTAACATTTTATTAAAAACATCAAGAGTTGTAATGGCCAACCACCTGTTACTGCCATTCAGTCGTGCATACCACTCTAAAATTAGCGCTTCTGTCACCCGACCAGCGCGCATATTAGGGCAGCCATTATGGAGAAGATTAAGAAAAAGGGTAGAAACAACCAAGTTTTAGGGTTTCTGACTGTCATAAAAAAAATTACGCAAATAGGGTGGCAGTAGTAAAATATAGAGTCTGCGCAGGAGGAAAACATGAGGTGGATGGGATTCCGTTGATTGAAACGCCCAGAACAAAAGGAAGTAATCATGTGGGGTTGTGAAGGAAAAGAGGTGGCATTACAACCATGAAGGTGTGGTGCTTAAAATTCGGGGATAATTAGGGATACGCCTCATGAAGTAAATCGGATACTAAAGATCAAGGGAGGAACTGCTCGCTGCTCTCACAACGCCTTTCGGTAGGGTAACACACTGTCAATGCATGCGTACGCTGAATGAACTCGGGTTTAGCAAATATGGTACTAACCACAGTACTGCAAGGTGTATGTTCGCGAGCTAACATTCATCCAATGCTATCAACATTGCTGCGGCTGCATCTGTAATCTATATTAACAATACTAAGGACAATACGACAATGGGTACACCCGCAAGTTAACAGTAAGATATACTAGTAATACTTCTGCGAATGTAATCTATGAATTATATCACTCCGATTTCCACCTTATTATTAATGTGGCCATCCTTGTTCATTTTAAAAATATTTGTTCATCCCAAGGATAAAATCTCTGCTCCTAAAAATATCTTTGTTATACCAGCACAACCGCAGAGTACAGGTTTTGCGCTGAGGTAAGAAGTCGAACTGGTCTGAGGTAGGCAGTAAATAAATCAGTGGTAAAGGGCTACTAAAATACACAGTCAAGAGGAAAGGACAACACAGAGGAAAATATTACCAACATGCTATCCCATAAACAAGAAAAAAACACAAAGATACAATCTAAAGGTGTAATATAATGACTGGGATATAATAATCACTAGGGTATCATAATCGCTGGGATATCATAATCGCTGGGATATAATAATTGTTGGTGTAAAATAATTGTGGGGTTATAATAATCGCTGGTGTAAGTATACAGGTTTTCTGAAAGAGGGCGAAGCCGTCACTAGTCGTCACAACAAGCGGCCATACAATGCGTAGTGGGTAAGACAAGAGGGATACAATCGTAGAGGGTGACTAACTGATTGTAAGAGGAAGGGGTAAACAATGCAAAGGTATTCAACTCAAGAAGGCACACATCAATCAATCAGTCAATTCCTAGTCATGAAATTGTCAACAATTTAACTACCCAATACACAAGCAGATCTAAAAACATACATCCTACCATATTCTATCAATCAACCGAAAAGCATACCATTTCCTTAACACTCGCCTCGATGACGTCCCACACTTCATGCCGCTCCCGCTCGCCGACCGTCGAGACCTCACCGGTACCTCCCAGCCAATCGCTAGGG
>CBVK0100485360.1:0-18629 GCA_900067695.1 Picea abies
ATATTTACTTCTTATCAACCATGACAAGACAATAATGATTCATCTTTACATCAAACAGTCTTCGTTCCATTACCCGAACCTTTGTGTTGTGGGGCTTTATTCAAGAGCTGACATCAATCACAACCAACCTTAATCAACAATGATCACATCTTAGATCTCGCACAACCAGGTTTGATGAATATTATATTAATTTTTAATAAGTAACATGAATGTTGTACCATTTTTTCATTTAGTAGACTCATGTATTGTCACTCCATTTTTTGTAAGGCACATATACGTAGTGGTTTCCACAAAAGGTAATCAATGGGGTACTAAATACTAGTTGGCATATTTCCTAGAGGGAAAGAACACCCTTATGATCTCATTAACATACTTAGAATAAACACAATGCATAACACATTATGTTGTTGATACAATATTGAGTATGGTTATTATTATGACATGCACATACACATATTTTCCATGTATTGCATAACACCCTTTTGCAGAAATACTTAGCTATATTTTTTCTGACATCTTCTAGAGACTTTATTCATAGAATATTATGTATAAGGATAGAGGCTTGTACATTATATCTACAAATTTATTAGATGGGAGATGCCCTAGGTGCAGTGTAATGGAATTACTTAGAAATTGTATCCATGTGAGTGATAATTATGAATTTGGAAGGAAGGTGGTTGACTTGCAAAGATTTACATATGCCACATATGATATTGACAAAGGGCATGAAAGAAAATATACACAATTGGTGAATTCCTAGGTGTGAGTACATGACTTGATCAAGGATTTCTAAAAGGTCCAACAATATGTTGAGTGTGTCCATGTGGCTCAATGGAAGGAGGATAATTTTAGAATATGGAGGGATACATTTCCCATTGGTACTATTTTATCAATGATTGATTTTGCTGAGAAATACACCCTTCAACCACAACATGAGAATCAAAGTCAATATTATCACTAAGAAAAGGTAAACATATTGGATCATATTACATACAAGGATGGGCCATATAAAAATATAGATAACAAATCTCTATTGAATGAGTATCACTTATACATAAGTGATGATCGGTGCCATGAATTATCTTATGCACATCATTTATTTCAGTTGTTCTATGATCCCTTGAATTAGAAGAACATATAGATGGATCAACATTGGATTTGGTGAGATGGTTGTGCGACTGAATTCAAAAATTCTTGTGTATTTCAATGGTTTTGTATGTTGCAACAAAAAAACAAGGTACCACATATTTGGAACTATTTTGATATTGGGCATGAGAAAGGGGAGCATTATGGAGAAACTATGTGGATCAAAATTGTGTTACTCAAGAAAGAAATAATGTTCACAACTATTTCCTTCCTTAGATATGCCAAATCTGTTCTTGAATGGTGTTCTTCAGTAATGACAGAGGGAAAAAGAATTCAAGATGATCGATCCCCTGGTAAAGGAAATGTACATAGATATTTTTGGGATACAGTCGATGTAGATCGATCACGTTCATATGAATGAAAAAAAATCTAGGGAACTTGTGGATTTCATTCAATTCAAACATTAGACAACACAATAGTTGAAACACTAACAATAAAACTCTCTTGCTTATATGGTCCATGTAGTAGTAATCAATGTGATGTTTTTGAATCCACGGACTAGGGTGATAGATGTTATTGTGTATCACTCTCCATTGGTTAACATATAACTATGGAATTATCCCACTTGGAAGCAGAATAATCAAATATTTAAAAAAATTATGATCACATCTTAGATCTTGCACAATTAGGTTTGGTGAATATTCTATTAATTTTGAATAAATAACATGAATGTTGTACCCTTTTCTCATTTAGTATACTCACGTATTGTCACTCCATTTTTTGCAAGGCACATATACATAGTGGTTTCCATAAAAGGTAATGAATGGGGTACTAAATATTTGTTGACACATTGATTAGAGGGAAAACATACCCTTATGCTCTCATTAACATACTTTGAATAAACACAATGCATAAAACATGTTGTTGTTGTTACCAGATTGGGTATGATTATTATTATGACACACACATACACCTTTTTGCAAAAATGCTCAACTATATTTCCACTGACATCATCTAGAAACTTTATTCATAGAATCTTGTGTATAAGGCTAGATGGTTGTACATTATATCTAAAAAATTCTTAGATGGGAGATTCCCTAGGTGCGATGGAATGGAATTACTAAGAAACTGCATTCATGTGAGCGATAATTATGAATTTAGAAGGAAGGTGATTGACTTGCAAAGATTTACATATGTCATATATGATATAGACAAAGGGCGTGAAAGAAAAAATATACAATTGGTGACTTCCCAAGTGTGAGTATGTGACTTGATCAAGGAATTCTAAAGGTCCAACAATATGTTGAGCATGTCCATGTGGCTCGATGGAAGGAAGAAAATATTATAATATGGAGAGATACATTTCCCATTGTTCCTATTTTATCAGTGGTTGATTTTGCTCAGAAATATGTTAGAAAATAATAGGTTTTCTCATTTAACCATATACAATATAACAATATTGTCACCCATCCATAGGTCGAATCCACCCTCAAGCACCTTAAGCTTGATAGAGAGAATAATTCTGGAAGCAAACCCTAGATACAAAACACAGTAAAGGTAGCGTACTACTCTCCAAATCTAGTGTACCAAGAGGAAAGTCCAAACCATAACCAAGAGAAAGTCCAAGCCTAAAACCTAGAATATTAGTTGAAGTAGTTGCATCTACAACTACTCTCCAAACTTGTGCACTTACTAAATTTATGCAGTTGTGAGTTGTGTGTGTACAAATGAGCTTTGACATTTTGTATTTATACTGCTCTTTCTTAGGTTTCTGGGCCGAATTAGTTTTCTGGAGGCTAAAGACTCAATATTAAATTAGTTTCTTTAGCTGACTTATCTTCTAAGGTTATATCCAATGCTTTAGGATTTCTTCTTTCTTTCAAAAATATTCTATCATTGTCAGGGTTACATGTGGAGGTTAATAACCCCCACAACTACCATAATATCAACACTCCCTCCTAGCTAGGGAGGTATTGAAGCCAATGGTCTTGAGCACAAACATACCATTCAACTGGTAGCATCATCATATCGACTCAAACTATCTCATGATTAAATCACGAGCACCATCATCACTATCAGTATCATCTGACAACATCAACTACATCATCTCGTTAATACATACTCCATATGAGTAATGAGGCATGATGTTGGATAGGTCATTCACTCCACATAGTGATATATAGACCATTCTTCTAATACAGACATATGTCCTAGAAGAATAACTATTGCAATAGATGTTGGAAGCCACACCATGCTCTACAAGGATAATATTCTAATCCAGACATACATCCTAGAAGAATAAATGTCTTATACCATTTTCTACCTAAAGAATTTATGTCCACCAACACAATAACTATCCATATAGATGATAATCATTTCCAACACTACTCATAGTCTTCATGGTAATCAGAACAATACCATTCAATAGAACACAACTGTGTCGATCCATAGTAGTACACAATTACTATCTAGTGGTACAAAACCACACCAAGTAGCACACAACTACTTAATTAGTGATGCATAGTCACAACCAATGTAACATATCCACCAAAGTAGCATACATCTACTTCCCAAAGACATAAAATATCCACATAAATCATATCATTTGATATCAACCTACATAAAAAAATATCATGATATAAACTGAGTCATTTGGGCCATTATTTCACTCACATATGTGATATCTGGAAGAGCATCTTCCCTCATAAAGTAAAAAATTAGCCATGGGATATCTAGACTATTCTTCTCAAACATAGAAGAATATGTGTCCCTAATTTTTGTGCCTGGACCATTCCTCCGACACTAACCATAGTGAGACATGAAGAGAATGAGTCTGCCCTAGGGAATGCCTATCCCTTATTGCTGAACCTGAACCATTCACCTAACTGAGCCATTATTTTGACACTAATAATAGTGCAACCTGGAGAGAATGAGTCTACCCTAGGGAATGATTGTCTGGACCATTTCCTGAGGAAATGAATCTCCTACACCAACCTCCAAAATAGACCATTCTTTGAAACTTCTCACAATTGTGAACTTCGAAAGAATGATTGTCCGGTGAGGTAGACCATTCTACTTGACCACTACTCAGAGTGAATGCCAAGAGGAATGACTATCCTAGACCATTCCCCCAAATTGGCCACAAGGGGAATCATTCTCTATGGTACATCAACAATCTATCGAACCATTTTCATTACGAAAATGCTTTTCTGATCTGGACCATTTTTCGAACTAGAAAATTCATGTCCGTAAAAAATCTCAAACCACTTTCCAAATTGGAAAGGAACTGCTCATCCTAGACCATTTTTCGAACTAAAAAATGACTTTCCATAAATCAATAACACATCAGTTCTCCCTCCCAACCTAGGAGTAATCTCTTCCTTTTTCAATAAGGAAGTCATCTCCACGATCGCCAACTTGTTTCTTAAGTACACAAATGTTTCATCTTGGATAGAGGCTTTACCGAAATATCTTATATATACTCATCTATGGAGATAAATTGGAGAACCACTTCTCTTTTATGGAATTCATTACGAAGAATATAATGCTTGATTTCAATGTACTTCGGTCTGTCATGGAACACTGGTTTTCTATGAAGGATTCATATAGCTATGATCATTACAATAAATCATGGTCAATTTCAACACTTCTATTTCCTACTAGATCATGATGTCGTGGAAATGATCAAACTGCAACATATCCAAGTAGCACTTTTTTTGTTATCATGAGAGTTTTCCATGGATTAGCAATCCATCATCCCAGACTTCTAAGTAATTATTCTAATACACTATCTCTGTCATAGAAAGTTTTCACCACTCTTTTGTTGTATATGAGATACTCTACATCAAGTTGTTTGAATCCATACAAGGTCTTCATATATCTACATACATGGGTCTATTTCTGGTATGAACTTCTTTCTCACTTTATTTATTGGGAAGAAGAGTCTTTTACATGTAAATTCAAATCCATGGATACTACAAGAGGTATATCTGGAACAAGTTGTTGTCATAGCTGTTATAGCAAGATTTGCCTTACCATTGCTATCTTGCATAGAGGTCCTTTTTCCATTTCCCTATGCAGACTTGTCATCCCTTTTGATGAATCCAGAGCCAAGAATATACATTTTTCCACATATACGCTCCCTATGAGCTATTCAAGATGTGTATACGTTGTTTGCTCCACTACAACCCACGTACATCAGGATTTATGCCAAAATATACAAAATGAGGTCAAGCTTCCATGTAACGACAGAAGATATCTGATCCTTGGCCTTCCACATACTGGAAATGTTCTGACTTGGCCCTTCAGTTGCATTTTGAAGGCTATAAAACCACAATTCCGAGCTATGGAAAAGAGGAGAAAGCATTCAACTTTGAGAGAAAAGTTACTCTGGAGAAATTACTTCATATTGAGTCTGTATCCCTTTGTCCCTCAAGTCTGAACTCAATGTTCAGCCCCCAAGCTCTTTCCATATTGTTGAGAGAACCTCATTGACTCTCTCCTATGAGCTTGCCTTTGGTGGAGGATTGAAGTGGTGGAGGCCCAGTTGGAAGGAACTTGGTTTTTGGTTTCGAACCGTGCCGACACAAAAGTCTGTAATGTTGTCACTTTTGTTGATTAATTACTAATAGAAATACTCTTTTCCCATCCTATTGGTATATTGCAAATGCATGATTATTATCCATGGGCATGTTTGTAATGTTTATTGATGGATTGTTCTATCTAATGTGTTAATCCCATTATATCATCACTATATGCTTTCTTTCCTTGTTTGTTAAGAACTTATTGCAGGTATAAATCTTTGGGTCGAAGTGATCAACGGTGGAACATCATCAAACGTTGGATCGAGGTAGGCCTCCTTCTTATCTTGCACATTAGTTTATATAGCATATGTTGGAATTGAGTTGATTTCTGCAATCATACCTGTCTGTTGTGGTTTACCCTTAGCCATAGAGGGTTTTTCCCTCATAACATAATTGGAGACTCCACTGGGGAAGATCTTAATTCTAAGGGTTGAAGTACTTTTTTTTCTTACATTGCTCTTTTTCCTTTGTGTTTCTTGTCGTATCACTGTTCAACGGATTCTATTCACTCTGGGTCTGAGTTTCTAGCCTTCTTTCCTTTGTCTGGCCTTGTTTTGAATCCTATATGATCCTTTTTCCCTGACAGTCACATATACCCACTTGTTATCTCACTGCAAGATGTGTATATATGCCTTGTTCTCCTGAACAATTGCGTATACCACTTCCCTTTGCTTGTTTGCTTGGTTTAGTCATTGTTGGGTGACATTTGATGTGTGTTGAGTCTTCTTAGGTCTATGTAGTTCCTATTGAGATTCTCTGGGTTGGCAGGAAGCCTATTGGGAGTTGAATTTATGGGTGTCGTCTTTCTCATTATTTTTCATCCTTGTTTGTCCTTGAATCATGGGTCGTTGGCTTGGCTGCTTGGTATTTTGCTTGAGTTATTTCATTTATACACAATAGAATTATTTATATCAGGTTGCTTCTTAGTCCATGCATTTTCTCTTTAATGTATATATATATATATATATATATATATATATATATATATATATATATATATTTTATGCTGGCGGAATTGGCAACTAGGCCGGTCTCGTACTCGCGTGACACGGGGTCGATTCCAACCGCTACCACTATAACCTCCAGGTTCCATACGTATGCCCCTTCCGCAGGCACGGGTAAGTCGGGGGGATTTGAACTTGAAACCTCATCGTACATAACACGCTATATCATGGCACTTGCCAATTGAGCTGCCCCCCGGGGGCTATTTTCTCTTTAATATATTGAAAATACAAAAATATAGGAATTTTTCATTGGTTAACATTTTTGTCTTTGAACCTTTATCATTAGTTTAGTACATTTAGAAAAAGATTGCATTTTATTTCTGAATTGCAGAGTTGAAATTGAAAAGTGCACTATTTTCATTAGCATACCATTCATTGAAAAGATAAAGATAGACTTTGCATTATATTCATATTTATCTTCTTGCAGAGTCATAACATCATGAGTTTTGCTTCCATACCCTTTTGAGTAAGCATGAACAATAAAATTTACTCTTTAAACTAAAATTGATTAGACACAATTTTATTTTTAGGGTGCACAAACTAGTCTAGGATTTAGTGCCTTGGGATAGGATTTTGTGAGTAAACTTATCCAAGGAAATTAAATCAACATATGTGTCTGAGACAGGGAGGTGAGAATTCCATTATATAATTGGTAATATCAAGAGGATCCACTCACATCGAAGTTAATCACGAGGTTGCACGAAGTTAGTTGAAGGGATAACCCCTGGATACTCGTCGAGCATCAGATATATTTCTGTGGATTTATTCATATTTGGGGATCTTTCTAGTGCCCATACCTCTGTGAGGGGTGGTGCTTTCAAGGTTTCGATATTTTTTACCCCGCCCATACGATGATCCAGACTTACGACTGCTCGCTTATGCATCTGTTATACAGTGGTTTATTAGTTTCTTGACTTAGGTATCTCATAGGTTACTTACAGGGGTTATTCTACTTGTATCCTGGGTCAGATAGAGGTCAGACAACACACAACCTTTATGGAGGATTACCTCTCTGGGGGGATCTAACCGACTAGATGTTAAGTCAACGCGGGCCTCTATAACTAATTATGTTACCTTCAAACATCAGCAGGGAGTCTCAGTTCCCTCTTGGACAAGACATACCTTATTTAGTGAGAGAGGCCCCTCAACCACTTAAGCCCGTTTGCATGCATATTGGTCGTTTGAATTTTTTGGTATGCTCTTTGATTACTAGTTGGCCTTAGGAGTGTTTGTTGGTTTTCACCATCATGGATAGTGGATTTTCTTTCGCTCCCTCATTTTTTGCTACCTACCCCATGATGCCTACTCATTTCATGGGGATGGATCCTTCCGCTCTTTACAACAATATGAAGAATTACAACACTCAGTCTGCACCTTAGGTCGCTGGTAATTTTTATGTTGATATGACTTCACCCCTGCAACCCTCTCCCTGGTACACGTATATGAATCCTAGCATGGGACCTGGGGGCATCATGGCTCCGATGCCTACTTCTTCATTTGATATGATTCGTGTCCCCATGGGAGGTTGGAACCTTCCTCCTCTTGAATCCCATGGTAGCTATGATCTTCTAAGATCCAGTGCCCATATGGGTTCCTTTACCACTTATTATGCACCACCCATGCATCTGTCACCCGCCATGTCAATTCCTTCAAACATTTTTCCCATGATAGGCCCTTAGATGCCTCCGAGTATTCCATATGGAGAAAATCAATTTTATAGTTCGGGTTACCCTCTTTATGGGACCCCTTCGCAAAGGGGCAACATATATCCTCACTCGAATAGTTCTTATCCTACCTTGTTCTCTTCAAAGACCTCAGTGATGATCCCCATCCAAAGTTCTTCAGACCATTTTAGCTCGAGCTATCACCCTTCTGGGCAGGGACAGGGAGTACACCAGGATCCTTCCTGGCCTGCAATGTTTCAGAATCAATCTACCCTTGGACCATGGAATCAACTACTTCAATATATATCTATCCCAGTCACTGTTAGTCACATTGATGCTCCATTCCCAACCTCTACCAGTCATGTTGGAGATGAGTTGACATTTTCTACAAATTATGTCGACAACTCGCACCCAACCTCTACTAATTATGTTGGGGGCACCATCCTTTTTACCCCAAATCACAGTCGAGTAATGCCTCCATCCTCTATTCATCATACAGGAGATGACTCTCTTTCCCCTTCTAGCCACATCGATAACCCTAGATGTCTTAGACGTAAGCCTAAATTTCTTTGTAGGACTTGTGAAGGAAATCACCTTACTCGTTTATGTCCAGTTATGGCCGAGATACCAGAAGCATGGGGCTCACCCAAGAGCCCCTCAAATTTTGAGGCATCCCTGGTTTCTCCTTACACCACTCCTCCCTTGATTGCCTCAGTGGTCCCACCACCGCGATCCCCTCCCGACCTCACCTGCTTTTTTGAAGGTGAAACAACTCTTGCCCCCATTACTATGCATCCTCTTCAACCTGTAATTGAAGAAGTGGCCACACTAGTGCAATCTATGGTCAATCCTACTCTCATTGAAGAGAGTGATACGGCCTTCAATCACATCATCAACATTTCTAATCCCACTCCTTTTGAACGAGAGATATTTATTCTTCCCCCGAATGTTCTCTCTCCAAGTCCTAACAAGGTTCCCTATGATTGGGATGACCTGCTCGGGCATCCCATCCCCCCATTGATGTCTTTTCCATTAAGATATATTATTGAAACTATCACGGAGACCATATCCTCTGTTAGCACCTTCTCATCCTCGACTTGGAGAGATTTTGTTTTTCCCAAGCTTTTTTTAGCTATCCATGAGATATTGACTTTCCATAGAAGACCGAGATGGGAGCCTTGGCCTCCCCCTTTACATGTTGATTAGGACTCCCGCAAATGAGTCTTAGTTAAGCTCTTTTTTGACTCGTCTAAAAAATTGAAAATATTGTCGAGTGATTTTTCCCTTTCACACTCATTAAAATTAGATTTGAAAGGTCATGATTCTTAGTTAAGCTCTTTTCCAACTCGTTATCAAAAATAGAAAAGATTGCCAAGTGAACTTGTCTTTTTTACACTCGTAAATTGGATTTGAAAAGACGTCTATTTGGCACAAGTTTACCCCTTTCTCACACCAAGTATACTAAAAGACATAAAAAAGGACATTTTTTAGCATTAAGTTGTGATTGCATCTCATGCCCTTACTTGCAGTATTGAGTCTTTAGTTGCTTCTCGCTTTGCATTATAAACCATTGACTAAGCAGTTTTTGCATCCTCAACCAAGCAGAGCCTTGTTTATATCCTTCACAATTTGACACCCTATACCCTAGAGGGAACATCACCCTGAGTGTCCATCTCCCGCATGCATTCCCCTGCATTGAGCATAGGTATGTTACACTACTAGAACTAGTTTTGCTTACTTGCGACACTCATTCCATCCTCTGTATCATAGGATTCATTTGTTATGAAAAAACAAAAAAAGATAGGTGGGAAGGGAGTACTATATTATAATTGGCAGCAATCGTGCCTCCTTTGAATAGAGCACAAAATTACTAAATCCTTATGTCATCGTAATTTTGGGTTTAAAATGGCCTTAGGAAGCTGATCTCGGTACAGAGTTTTCTCTACCGACTAGTTACTCTTCCAGTCCCTATAGAGAATGTTATTGATTCCTCCTGCATCCAATTGTCACATCATTGAGTCTATGTTGTCGGACTCTACCATATGTCTCATTCTCTTGTTGAAAGGAAGTCTATCAACCTATGTCGGCCACTCCTTAGAAATATTGACTTTGCGTGTCGGCCATACCCTCAGTTTGTCTCATAATCACATGATACTATGGTCTTATTAGGAACCGTGGCCATACTTTCATCATTGGTAGGTTACCTTCAACCCATCAATTGACATTTCATGATTAGTCATTAACTAGGTGGTTTACCTTGTGTTCGATGGAAAGACATCTATTCACACTTTCGGATTCATGCAGTGTCTTGGTTTCCATTAGCGTTATTGGTGGTTTCCTCGCCTTTGTCACCAGTCTTCATCATTGGCTACTATTCATAGGGTCTTTTTTGTGTACCACTCACATTTGGCACACGAAAAAGACGCACAAGGTCATTGGTTCGTGAACATGGTCTTCATTCGATCTCCACCAAATCATGAAGCTCCTTCTTTGTTCCTCGTGCTGACTGATTAGAGATTCCTTAATGCTCTCCTTTCAGCAGGTCTCTTTCCATCAACTTCAGCTCATTTATTCTGGATATGGGACCTAGAGTTTTGTGAGTGCCTTGAGGCTTGCAGTCATTAGTGGCCGTCTCTCTCGCCATTAACAGATGGGAATACATCAATGTCTCCTAATCAATGGATTTCTCAAGTGTTCGACACTGACTCCTTTATTCACACTTGTAGAAATGTACTCGGTGTCTTGATACCTACTTTCATTATTGGTAGGTTGTCTCACGTTTGTTAACGGTATACCTCAATGATCGGTAATCAAAAAATATCTCATCATGTTCAACCTCAAATCCTTTTTTCACATGATGTAGATTTGCACCTTGGAGAATTGTGTAGAAGACTTGAAGACATCACTATGTGGCTGCATCTTTCTTGAGTTGTTGCTTCCCTTTCATTGGACCAACACCTATTTGACTTCAGTGATCATGGGAGATCAGTTTGTACTCCATGGTATACAAATTTCTTTAGAATCATTTTGTGACTAGTTTCACTGGGCCGTGTTCGTGACTATGACATCTTTTTGCATGTAACTGCATTCGTATTTGCCTATTCATGGCCATGAAAACTTATTTGGTATATTTTCCACATGGATATGCATTGTATTCTTGGCATCCATGTATGCAAAGTCAATACATAATGTAATGAGAAATTGAGTTCGTCCAACTAGTTCTCGACCACTCCACTTCTGGGTTATTTATAATGTATTTCATCCATCGCAGATACTCCTCTTATCTCACACATTAGGGGGCATTTTTATAGCACGATTTGCCTCACCATTGCTATCTTTCACATAGGGTTGTTTTCCATTTCCCTGTGTAGACTTGTCATCCCTTTTGATGAATCTAGAGACAAAAATATACATTTTTCCACATATACACTCCCTATCAGCTATGCAAGATGCATATAGGCTGTCTGCTCAACTACAACCCACGTACATCAGGATTTGTGCCAGAAAGTACAAAATGAGGTCAGGTTTTCATGTCATGATAGAATATCTCTGATCCTTGGCCTTCCACATATTAGGAACGTTCTGACTCGTCCTTTCAGTTGCATTATGAAGGCTATAAAAGCAGAATTCCGAGCTATGGAAAAGAGGAGAAAGAATTCAACTTTGAAAGCAAAGTTACTCTAGAGAAATTACTTTGTATTGAGTCTGCATCCCTTTGTCCCTCAATTCTAAACTCTGTGTTTAGACCCCAAGCTCTTTCCCTATTGTTGAGAGAACCTCATTGACTCTCTCATATGAGATTTCTTTTAGTGGAGGATTGAAGTGGTGGAGGCCCAGTTGGAAGGAACTTGGTTTCTTGGTTTCGAGCTGTGCCGACATGGAAGTCTGTAATGTTGTCACTTCTGTTGATCAATTACTAATAAAAATGCTCATTTCCTGTCCTATTGGTATATTGAAAATGTATGATTATTATCCATGGGAATGTTTGTAATGTTTATTGATGGATTATGCTATGTAATGTGTTAATCCCATTATATCATCACTATATGCTTGCCCTGCTCATTTGTTAAGAACTTATTGCAGGTATAAAGGTTTGGGTCAAAATGCTAAACGGTGGAACATCATCAAACGTTGGATCGAGGTAGCCCTCTTTCTTATATTGCACATTAGTTTATATAACATATGTTGGAATTGATTTGATTTCTGCAGTCATACCTGTCTGTTGTGGTTTACCCTTTTCCGTAGAGAGTTTTTCCCTCATAACAATAGTCTTCTCCCTCCTTTTGGAAGAACCTATGAATCTTGTGATTCTTCCATTCATAAGTATTTTTCATATTTTCTATACATTGTTCTTTATCATGAGTTCCATTTCTTATGCTCGATTGTTTCTTAGTGGGTTCAAACCAAGATGGTAGTCTTGTGATTCTCGGTATATTAACTGGTTGTTCTTTCTTTTCTTTCTTTATTTGAATCTTCATATTCTTCCTCATGTCTCTCTTGAGCTCTTGGGTCCATGGTTTCTTCTATATGCCATGAAGATTCCAACTTCCTCCTTTCATCATAGAATCATGGATGTAGATGGACAACCAAGGATACTTTAAGGCCTCTTTTGGAATAAGACTTTTTGTAGAGTCAAATTAAACACGTGTTGCTTATCATGGCTACTAATTTCAATTGGAACATGGACCGATACTTATAATCCTCAATGTATCATATCATTTAGGATTAGCTCCCTCTTAATCCTTGCTTCAATCATGAATGCATTCTCTTCTTTTGGAATTTTGTAATCATCTTCCTCCATCTAAGAGAGTCCATGCTTTTATATGCATCTTTATTTCCTTCTGCTAGGTGTTACAAGTCTTTTTCTAATTTCCTCTTGATTGCTGACTTCTTTCTATTTTGACTCCTTCTAGTTCTCTTCAAGCTTGATTCTGATTTTGGCTTATCTGGCAGTTGTTACTTATATAATAGCTTCCAAAGCAATTGTTATCAAATATTTTCAATGTACTTCATATTTTCATGTTTACTGCTTGACTTATAGTCATCGTGATCTCAATCCTTATCTTGTTGTTCTTCCATAGGTGTTGTTTCACTTGAAAATATTATCTTATAAGAAATAGATATACATGATATGTACATAAACTATGTGAACATGGTATGCACAAGAACTTTGAAGAATATTATTACCTTGACTTTGAAGAGGTTTGTTTTATCCTGCTTGGTCTTCTTTGAGGGTTCCTTTTCTTCGACAAATGACTCTTTGTCTATTTCCTTCCTTTCCTTTAACTCAGGACAATGGTTTTTATAGTGACCGTATTTTCGACAATTGAAGAATTGTATTTTTGACATATCCTTTTCTTGATTTGGTTTCCTCTTCAAGCCAAACTTCTTCTTATTCCTGAAATTATTGAACTTTGTTGTGAAGTCTTGATATTTACTTTTGGATTTCTCTTTTGTGTTAACCCTTGATTCTTCTTATGCACAACAAGTCCAAAGTTATTCAAATGTGGGATATTCCTTTCTTGTGTTAATGCTTGCGGAAAATGCATCCCATGTCTTGGGAAGCCCATTGAGTACTATATTTACCAGTTCCTTTTCTGAAATGATTTCTTCAATAAATTATAGTTTAACTAAGAGATTCTTACAGAGTATGATGTTATGATGTCATCATCATTCATTTTCATGTCACAAAGCTCATTCTTTAGACTCATTACTTGTGCAATGTTTCTGACTGAGAAGAGGTTAGTTAGGGCATCATACATCTTCTTAGATGAGTCAAGATGAGAGATGTAGGGTATCAAGTGGTATTTTATAGAGTTCACTATGACACTCATGGAATTAATGTCATTGTCCTTGATCTTCTCCATAACTTCAACATTATGAGTTTACTTCTATTTTCCTTCTTCAAATCGTGGTTCCATGATCTTTCCTTTCACTATATCCAATGTTTTATTCTTGGAAAGGATGAGGTCAATCCTTGTCTTCCATTCTCTGAAGTTAGAATCCCCTTCTAACTTATTTTCTGGCTTCATAAAGTAAATCATGACCATTTTGACTTGGTCAACCTTTGAATTTGACTTGGTCAAACTTTTGACTTTTACCGGGTCAACCTTTGACTTTGACCAATAATTGGAACTTTGTGTCTTAGCTTGCTGAGAGTACCAAGAGGTGCACTAGGTTAGGTTGCACTATGTTATCCAGCAATTAGGTTAATCTCTTCACTTAAGGTTCCTTAACAAGAGGGTTAGGGTTTCGTTGCTGCAACAAAAACCTTCACTGCAACTATAAATGTAACTGAGAAAAATCCTCCCAATCTATCTTCCAACGGTTAGAATATCTGAAAATAGGGCAGGACCACAACCTGCTAGAAAATAATAGGTGTTCTCATTTAACCATAGACAATATAACAATATTGTCGCAAACCCATAGGCCAAGCCAACCCCAAGCACCTTAACCTTGACAAAGAGAATAATTCTGAAAGAAAACCCTAGATCCAAAAGCCAATAAAGGTAGCTTACCACTCTCTAGAGCTAGCGTACCAAGAAAAATTCCAAACCATAACCAAGAGAAAGTCCAAGCCTAAAACTAAAAATACTAGTTGCAGTAGCTGCAACTGCAACTACTCTCCAAACTTGTGTACTTACTAAATTTTTTCTATTGCGAGATGTGTGTATACAAATGAGCCCTATCATCTTATATTTATAGTGCTCTTTCTTATCTCTCTGGGCCGACTTCTCTTTCTATAGGCTAAAGACTCAATATTAAATTATTTTCTTTAGCCGACTTGTCTTCAAGGGTTATATCCAATGCTTTAGGGTTTCTTCTTTCTTCCTGGAATATTCTATCCTCGTCAGGGTTACACGTGGAGGTTAATACCTCCCACAACTACCATAATATCAACAAAATACACCCTTCAACCACAACATGATATTGAAAGACAATATTATCCCTAAGATATGGTCAACGTAATGGATCATATTACATAAAAGGATGGGCCATATAGCAATAAAGAAAACAAAGCTCTATTGAATGAGTATCACTTCTACATAAGTGACGATCTGTGCCATGAATTAACTTATGTACATCATTTATTTCAATTGTTTTACAATCCCATGAATGAGAAGAACATCTAGATGGATCAACATTGTATTTGGTCAAATGGTTGTGTGGACCAATTCAAAAATTCTTGTGTATTTCAATGGTTTTGTATGTTGCACAAAAAAAACAAGGTACCATATATTTGGAACTATTTTGATATTGGGCATGAGAAAGGGGAGCATGATGGAGCAAATGCGTGGATCAAAATTCTGTTACGCAAGCAAGAAATAATGTTAACAACTATTTCCTTCCTTAGAGATGCAAAATCCATTCTTGAATAGTCTTGTTTAGTAAGGACCAAGGGAAAAAGAAGTCGATATGATCGATCAACTGGTAAGGGACATGTACATCGATATTTTTGGGATTCATTCAATGTATATCAATCAAAATCATATGAATGAAAAAAAATCCATGGCACTGGTGGATTTCATTCAATTCAAAAATTAGACAACACAATAGTTGCAATACTGACAAGAAAACTCTCTTGCTTATATGGTCTCTCGTGCTGACTGATTAGAGATTCCTTAATGCTCTCCTTTCAGCGGGTCTCTTTCCATCGACTTCAGCTCATTTATTTTGGATATGGGACCTAGAGTTTTGTGAGTTCCTTGAGGCTTGTAGACATTAGTGGCCGGATCTCTCTCGATTGACAGATGGGAATACATCAATGTCTCCTAATCAATGGATTTCTCAAGTGTTCGACACCGACTCCTTTAATCACACTTGTAGAAATGTACTTGGTGCCTTGATACCTACTTTCATTATTGGTAGGTTGTCTCACGTTTGTTAACGCTATACCTCAATGACCAGTAATCAAATAATGCCTCATCATGTTCAACCTCAACTCCTTTTTTCACATGATGTAGATTTGCACCTTGGTGGATTGTGTAGAAGACTTGAAGACATCACTATGTGGCTGCAAATTTCTTGAGTTGTTGCTTCCCTTTCATTGGACCAACACCTATTTGACTTCAGTGATCATGGGAGATCAGTTTGTACTCCATGGTATACATATATCTTTAGAATGATTTTGAGATTGGTTTCACTGGGCCTTGTTTGTGACCATGACATCTTTTGGCATCTAACTGCATTTGTATTTTACTATTCATGGCCGTGAACACTTATTTGGTATATTTTCCACATGGATCTGCATTGTATTCTTGGCATCCATGTATGCAAAGTCAATACATAATGTAATGAGAAATTGAGTTTTTTCAGCTGGTTTTCAACCACTCCACTTCTGGGTTAATTATAATGTATTTCGGCCATCGCAGATACTCCTCTTATCTCACACATTAGGGGGCATCTGTTATATCAAGATTTGCCTCACCATTTCTATCTTGCACATAGGGTCATTTTCCATTTCCCTATGCACAATTGTCATCCCTTTTGATGAATGTAGAGACAAAAATATACATTTTTCCACATATACGCTCCCTATCAGTTATACAAGATGCGTATAGGCTGTCTGTTCAACTACAACCCATGTGCATCAGGATTTGTGCCAGAAAATACAAAATGAGGTTAGGTTTCCATGTCGTGATAGAAGATCTCTGATCCTTGGCCTTCCACATATTCAGAACGTTATAACTCGACCCTTCAGTTTCATTCTGAAGGATATAAAAGCACAATTCCAAGCTATGGAAAAGAGGAGAAAGAATTCAACTTTGAGAGCAAAGTTACGCTAGAGAAATTACTTCATATTGAGTCTACATCCCTTTGTCCCTCAAGTCTGAACTCAGTGTTCATCCCCCAAGATCTTTCCCTATTGTTGAGAAAACCTCATTGACTCTCTCCTATGAGATTTCCTTTAGTGGAGGATTGAAGTGGTGGAGGCCCAGTTGGAAGGAACTTGGTTTCTTGGTTTCAAACTGTGCCGACACGGAAGTATATAATGTTGTCACTTATGCTGATCAATTACTAATGGAAATACTCATTTCATGTCCTGTTGGTATATTGCAAATGTATGATTATTATCCATGGGCATGTTTGTAATGTTTATTGATGGATTATAGTATCTAATGTGTTAATCCAATTATATCATCACTATATGCTTGTCTTGCTCATTTGCTAATAAATTATTGCAGGTATAAATCTTTGGGTCAAAGTGCTCAACGATGGAACATCATCAAATGTTGGATCAAGGTAGGCCTCTTTCTTATATTGCACATTATTTTATATAACATATTTTGGAATTGATTTGATTTATGCAGTCATACCTATCTGTTGTGGTTTACCCTTTGCCAAAGAGAGTTTTTCCCTCATAACAATAGTCTTCTCCCTCGTTTTGGAAGAATCTATGAATCTTGTAATTCTTCCATTCATAAGTATTTTTCATATTTTCTATACATTGTTCTTTATCATGAGTTCCATTTCTTCTGCTCAATTGTTTCTTAGTGGGTTCAAACCAAGATGGTAGTCTTGTGATTCTTGATATAATAACTGGTTGTTCTTTCTTTTCTTTCTTTATTTGAATATTTATATTATTTCTCATGTCTCTCTTTAGCTCTTGGGTCCATGGTTTCTTCTATATGCCTTGATGATTCCAACTTCTTCCTTTCATCATAGAATCATGGATGTAGATGAAAAACCAAGGATACTTTAAGGCCTCTTTTGGAAGAATACTTTTTGTAGAGTCAAATTGAACACGTGTTGCTTATCATGGCTACTAATTTCAATTGGAACATGGACAGATACTTCACAATCCTCAATGTATCATATCATTTAGGATTAGCTCCCTCTTAATCCTTGCTTCAAGCATGAATGCATTCTCTTCTTTTGGAGTTTTGTAATCATCTTCCTCCATCTAAGAGAGTCCATGCTTTCATATGCATTTTTATTTCCGTCTGGTAGGTGTCATAAGTATTTTTCTAATTTCCTCTTGATTTCTGACTTCTTTCTATTTTGACTCCTTCTAGTTCTCTTCAAGTTTGATTCTAATTTCGGCTTATCTGGCAGTTGTTACTTATATAATAGCTTCCAAAGGAATTTTTATCAAAGATTTTCAATGTACTTCATCTTTTCATGTTTATTGCTTGACTTATAGTCATCGTGATACCAATCCTTATCTTGTTGTTCTTCCATAGGTGTTGTTTCACTTGAACATCTTATCTTGTAAGAAATAGATATACATGATATGTATAGAAACTATGTGAACATGGTATGCACAAGAACTTTGAAGAATATTATTACCT
>CBVK0100485361.1:0-18628 GCA_900067695.1 Picea abies
AGTCATATTTACATCAAACACTATTGGGTCCATTACCCAAACTTTTGTTCTACGGGTCTTTCTTCAAGGGTTGACATCAATGACAACCAACCTTATTCAACATTAATAACCTTGAATGTCCTCCTATAGGAGAAGTGTGCAATTATAGAAGGGCCTTCTATTTGAGTTGGGAATTCTTACATAAAAATAAGCAATCATGATACCATAGGAAAGAAGAAGAAATAGAGAGTTCATTGTGTTCTTACATAAAAATAAGCAATCATGATACCATAGAAAATAATTCTTCCATACAAATTTATCTAATGAAATGGGGTCCTCTTGTATTTTTTGAATGATATTTCATACCTCTTGATCTTGCTTCCATTCTATCCTTACTTCTTCCACCCAATCAGATTGCAAAATAGAAATAGAACACAATGAACTCTCTATTTCTTCTTCTTTCCTTGAAAATGCATCTGCCACAATATTATGTTTTCCTTTCTTGCAGATAATTTCAAATTCATAACCTAGCATATTTGTAACCCATTTTTGTTTCTCTTATGAAGATAATCATTGCTCCAAAAATTACTTCAAACTATCATGATCTATTTTTACTTTGAAGTGTGTTCCTATCTGGGATGATTTTAAGGGTGAAAAATTATTTTAAAATGTAGAAACCTTGGCAAATCTTACTAATCCTTCATATGCCAACTATAAATGATTGGCGATATTTTTGTAAAAATATTCAAGTTTCTAAGGATTTTATATAGTTTTTATAATTTTTTGGCGATTTTTAGGGTAAAATAATGTTATCCTATAGAAGTTGGGCGAATCATTTTTAAAATAGCGAATCTCGTTTTTGGAAAAACCATGGAAAATTAGCCCATGAGCGAAATTTAGCAAAAACCATGGAAAATTAGCCCATGAGCGAAATTTAGCCCCTAAAATCATCCTTTCTTCCTATTATGTAAGGGTGCCATTTCTTAATTGCGTGTATTATGGCCAACATTTCATTTTCATAAATGGCTTAGAGTAAGTTTTTTCCTTTGAGTTCGCTGCTTTCAAAGGCAAGGGGCCTTCCTTATTTCATTAAAACTACACCAATGCCATGGCATGAGGCATCACACTCCACAATCAATGTTTTTGTGAAGTTAGATGTGTCTAGGACAAGAGTTGTACACATAGCCTCCTTAAGTTTTTCAAAAGATTTGGTTGCTTCTTTAATCCAAGAAAATACTTCCTTATTTAATAATGTTGTTAGAGGTGTCGCTATTTGACCATAGTTCTTAACAAACTTGCGGTAATATCCTATCAATCCTAAGGATCCTCTAAGTTTCTTTAAGGTTTTGTGAATTGGCCATTCTCTCATAGCTTTAATTTTGTTAGGGTCCACTTTTACACCTTCATGGGATACAATATGACCCAAATATTCCACTTTTTGAACCCCAAAAAGCACACTTGGAAGGATTTGCATAAATTTTTTCTCTTCCAAAATTTGTTATACTATGTCAACACATTGTACATGTTGTTCCCAATATTTGTTGTAGATTAGTATTTCATCATAAAATACTAACACAAATTTTCTAAGGAAGGGTTTGAAAAGAGAATTCATCAAGCTTTGAAATGTTGATGGTGCATTAGTAAGTGATTAGTAAGTCCAAATGGAATAACAAAAAACTCATAATGACCTTCATGTGTTCTAAATTTTGTTTTGGGAATGTCCTCCTGCTTCATTTTGATTTGATGATATCTCAAACTAATATCCAACTTAGTAAATAAAATTGCTCCATGCAATTCATCAATGATAGGAATAGGAAACTGATCTTTGATGGTAATTTGTTGAGATGTCTATAAGATGGACACATACGCCATGAACCATCCTTCTTTATAACCATCACTATTGGTGAACACAAATAACTTTGGCTAGGTTAAATGATGTCTACTTCTAATATTTATTGGATCATACGTTCAATTTCAATATTTTGTGTGTATGGGTACCTGTAAGTCCTAATGTTAGGTGGTACACTTCTTGGTTGCAAAGGAATAGCATGGTCATGATATCAAGAAGGTAGAAGACCCTTAGGCATCTCTCCAAATAACTTAAAATGGTTGTTGATAACTATTTGGAGATCCATTGAAGCAAATGATATAGTTGTTTGAACATCTAGTGAGCACAATTGTGCAATTACACCATGGTGTCCATTTTTGAGTAATTTTGTCATGCTATTAGAATTTATCACTTTAAAGGGTTTCCCTAGGATACTTCTAAGCTCAATTTCCTTTCCTTCTAAGGAAAATCTCATGAAAATATATCGAAAATTAAGGGCCATTGTTCCCAATGATTGTAACCATTGGACCCCTAATATGACATCAACACCACCCATTTGGATGGAAATCATGGGACTATCCAATAAATCCTCCCCCATATTGAGATTAATATTATGGCACTTCTGTGAACAATTTATGGTACCTCCATCTACAATCATTACTTGAAACTATGGTGTTAGAAATACAAATCAATTGAGATATTTTTCTAATTTGTAACTGATGAAGCTATGGGTACTACCACAATCAATAAACATTGTTACCTTTTTCTTTTTCATGTATCTTTGTATCTTGAGGGTTTGTGGAGTACTGATGTTGTCCAATGCATGGCAAGATATCATTGGAGTAGTCTCTTCTATATCTAGATCTTGTGATGGTTCCAATTCTTGATCTTCTTTCTCTTCACAGTCTATGTAGAATAGTTTCTTTTCATTGCATTTATGCCCCTTACTGTACTTGTTTTCACAGTTGAAACACAATCCATTTTCTCTTCTTTCGTCTATTTGTTGAGGTGTCAACCTTGTTGGTTGTGTCACGTTAGGAGAGGGAACATGGTGCTCTCTATAGTTGTTAGTGGTTGCCTTTCTAATAGCCATATTTTTGTTTTCCACTTTCCTTTCCATATTGAAAGTTTGATCTAGGGATTTAGGTTCAAAGAGATGCACCTCATGTTGAATGTTCTCCTTTAAAGTGCCCATAAAGAGATCTAACAAATTATCCTCAAGAATGTTCTTTACCTTGAGACTGAGCTTTTGGAATTGTTGAATTTGCTCTGTAATTGGACCTTTTTGTTGAAGATTTATCAATTGACTAAAGAATGTGTTACTCTTAATATCCTCGTAATGTGATATCAATTCATCCATAAAAATGGACCAAGAGATAACATAATTATTTTTTCTTTCACAATCCATTGATTCCAAACAAATTGATCATTTTATAAATACAAGGATGCAATAGGTACCTTTTGTAATCTTGTCACTTGGTGTAGATCAATGTATTGCTCCATATGGAATATCCATGTTATAGCATATTTACCATCAAACCTTCTCATATCAATATTTGGAATGAAGTAGTTCCTTAGTATCGACTTGAATCTCTAATGAAGTGGATCTTGGAATAATGAATGATAATAATTCTGAGATTTAGTATTTGTTATCTCCAAATGTGACAAAATACTCCCCATATGTGATTGAGTCTTAACAATTGTGTTCTCCCTATTTTCATGATTTCCTTATACCTCCATATCCCTATTAGGGATCTTCTATAAGAGAATGGTTTCTATGGATTTTTGCATTTCATTCATGGATTTTTGTATTTCTTCCTTATTTTAATCCATCTTCTTTTTCATGTCCTTATTTGTATCCATCTTATTTTCCATTTCCTTCTTATTTTCATCCATCTTCTTTTCCATCTCTTGAAGTTTACTTTGTGTGTTTACTAACTCATCACTTGGTATTGACCTAGCACTCAAATCATTAAGTTGGTCCTCCAATGTGGATAACTTGCTATGTATCTCCTCATTTTATTTATGAGTTATAGATTAGATTTCTTGAGGTTTAATTGGTGTCGAAATCGTTTTTAGAGCCATGTGGGATAACAATAATAATACCCCTCTATTTTCTCTTTATCACAAATTTTGAATCACCAAAAACAAATCTTCCAATAAAATGTTATGCCAATTGTAAGTTACATACCTTTCAAACCCTAATTTTGGAGTATTTTTGGATGGATGACCTTTTTTCTGATATATCTCTAAAATTTGAACCCTTCTATTTCTGAAATTTTGGTACTCTGATACGAATTTTTAAATTCTTGAAAATTTCAGACTCTAAACCTTCACTGATAAAATGTTATAGAAACAATTCTTAAATGTTTTGTTTAAGACTAATTTTGGGATTAATAAACAACCCCAACTTCCACGATATATATCTCACAAATTACAATGATTCAAAATATGAAAAAATTTCGACAAGTAGTTCTCTATGTTTTCTCAGGATTTTGAAACTTCACCAATAAAACTTTATATCAAAAATAAAAATATGACTCATTTGAGACCAATTTCAGGACTAGTCACAAACCATAACTTCCAAAGAATATATATCCAAAATTATAATGACCCGGACTTAACTTGATATGTCTCCTTTGTATCCACAAAATTTCATTGTTTGAAACTTCCCAGAAATAAAGTTATAGCGAAACTTCTAATATGACTTGTTTAAAATTGATTTTGGGATGAGTCAAAAACCATATCTTCCATAAGCTATATCCAAAAGTATAACGAACCAAAATTTGAACTTTTTTACCAGATGTATTGTGATATGTCTCCTCACTAACCTTCAAATTTTGTTGTCTGAAGTAGCCTAGAAAATATTTATAGTGAAAATTCCAAGATGAATTGCTTGAAGCAACAAAACCTTAGGATTGATGCTATGAAACCAAATGTTATGAACCGACGCCTTAAGAATGATAAAAAATAAATATATAATAGTCAAATTCAAGGGGGAAACCTCCTTTTACAATATGTCAAGTGTATAGTATGAGATGAAATGATCCTAAGACTAGATCTCCTTAGTATATATATATAGGAGACAAATGGTACAATTACAATGAAAGGGTACAATGAAGGGTTCTATCCTACATACAAATATAACACTAGAAATGTAATAATTCAATATATAGGGATTAATAAGGGGTTTTATACTTAACATGGGAATTTTTCTAGGGATTAACAGTGTAGAATATAAAGGGTTGATTTTATTGATGTCATATTGTTGTTATTACATTTGTAAAAGAGTATGTTTAAATCTAGTTATTGGTTAATACGTTTCCCTAAAAGGGATGAAACTTATCCCTTTGGTTTGGCATATTTTCTCCTTGAGTTTCTAAGAAGTTTGGGTTGTTTGGAAGCAAAACATTGTACTCTTTCCACTATTGTTTTGTACCTTGTTTTACAACATCCATAAGGCTGAAAATTCATAGGGCTAAGATCTAAGAATCCTTCTATATTGAAGGTGAAATTTTTATTTTGCATTGAATTTTGAATTCTAAGAACTTTCCACACAAAGGGTGCTTGGGTGAAGAAATGGCACAAAAATGGGTAGAACAACATTAAAAAAAGGATTGTAGGTGCTAAGGAGATGGATATAGGAATTGTAAATAAGATGAAGACACAAAGAAGAAGAAATGTGTGGATTGAGACTAGATGAAGTAGGACAAGGAGATGTTGTGGGTTGGATTATAAAATTCTTGAAGAGTAAGAAATTAATAAAAATATGATTTTCTTGATATGGAGAAAACTTGAATGTAGAGGAATTGATAGATTAGCTCAATGGTGATGAATAAATTATAGGAATTGTAAATAAGATGAAGACACAAAGAAGAAGAAATGTGTGGATTGAGACTAGATGAAGTAGGACAAGGAGATGTCGTGGGTTGGATTATAAAATTCTTGAAGAGTAAGAAATTAATAAAAATATGATTTTCTTGATATGGAGAAAACTTGAATGTAGAGGAATTGATAGATTAGCTCAATGGTGATGAATAAATTATTTTCTTTGATGTCAAAGGTAAGTATTCACATATAAATATTAAAAAAAAATGTAACTTTAATAAATACAAAAGTAGAAGTGGATTATAAATGAAGTTACGTGAAAGTGTATTAGAAATGAAGTTACATAAAAGTGGAGTAAACATGAAAGTTGATTAGAAATGAAGTTACGTAAAAGTGGAGTAAAGATGAAAGTGGATTAAAAAAGGTAAAGTGAAAGTGGAGTAAAAGTGCACAGGGTATTTGCACATGGTTTTAAAACCCATGGTGGTATTTTACCCATGGTATGCTAAAAAATAAATTAAAAAATACAAAAGGGGGGAATTAATGATTTATTTAATAAAAGTTGTGTCTTTTCAAATGAACATGACTTGTCATGTAGAACTAATGGTCGTAAAGTATAAAAGGAGAAGAGGGTTGTGAGAAATAATGTGAGTGTGGGTGAAAATATAATATTCTTATGCATATTATTTGAGGAATAACGATTTAATGTCATTCAAGGAGTGACAATTAAATATTAGTGAAGATTATATATGGTGTTATAGCAAATAGATCTGGAATTTTAATAAGAAAAACTTGCAAAGGAAAATATAAGGTAGAAGTAGAAGAAGAAACAAGAATATTTGGTGAAGGAAGAGCTAAAGAAAAAGTAGCGAGCATACAATGAATCTGAGGAAAGAAGAAGTGATGATCACAGAGCATATTTGTTGAAGGCAAAAGAAGCAAGTATACCAATGAAGGAAATGCATATAAAGAACCTATAAACTTGTAAGTAGGTCGGTGCCTACAACTAGCATAGGGGATTAGTGTCTTTTGTAGGTTGGTGCCTACAAATAGCAGGGGGGATTGGTGTCTCATGTAGGTCGGTGCTACAAATAGTAGTGGGGATCGGTGTCTCTAGTAGGTCGATGCCTACAAACAATAGTGGGGATTGGTGTCTCGAGTAGGTTGGTTCCTACAAACATTTGTAACCATAGGTTGGTGTCTACAAATTTATAAAAATAAGTTTTGTGGTTTTCTCTTGAAAGGGTTTCCACATTGAATATTGTGCCTTATAGTTGTTACATTTATGTGATTACTTCATTTGGTTTATAAATGTTAAAAAGAAAAAGATAGCCTTATATTGATTCACCCCCCCTCTTAATATAAGTGTGTGCTCAACAATTGGTATCAGAATGAGGTTCCTTCAGAAACAATCTAACCGCTGGAAGGTATATCTCAGGAGTACACATGGTCGGTCAAGAAGGTTTCTCTACAAACATGGCTCCATTATTTGATGGAACAAACTATGCCTTCTAGAGTATAAGGATGTGAACATATCTAATGGCCCTTGGTTTTGATATTTGGAAATCAATCATGATTGGTTATAAAGCCCAAACAACTCCACCAATAGATATGGTCGGGAAAAAATCTAGTGAAAATGATGCAAAATTCATGAACGCCATATTGTGTAGAGTGTCAAAATCATAGTTTATCAAAGTAATGCATTGAAAATCAGCGAAATAAAATTGGGACAAACTTCAAAACATCCATGAAGGCGATGACAAGGTCAAGAATGCTAAGCTCAAAACTCATAGAAGATTGTTTGAGAGTCTGAAGATGAAATATGAAGAAAATGTTGCATCCTATCTCCTTCGTGTGGACAAAATTTTCAACACCATCAGAGGACTTGGTGAAACAGTGGAAAAACCAATTATTGTGCAAAGGTACTGAGGTCACTCCCCTTAAGATTCGATGCCAACATTTTTTCCATTGAGGAAATAAAGGATCTTGATAAATTAACAATGGATGAATTGCATGGGATCCTCATTGCATATGAAATGATGACTAAAAAGGAAAAACCATCAAATAAATAAGTAGCTTTCAAATCCTCAAAGAAGATGAAGAACAAAGAACACAAATCAAGTGATTTTTCCAGTTGTGAATCAAATGTAGAGGAAGCAAATTTTTCAAGAAAATTGTTGGATAGTTTGTGTCATTTATGTCAACACTATAAGGGGAGATTGTTGGATAAGCTTGTGTCATTGATGTCAACACTCTAGGGGGACTAACAAATTGTAGTCCACACTGAAGGTATCTTATCATCCATCAAGTGGATGCATATGTGAGTAGAATAAAAAGAGTTTACATGCATGCACAATCATGTTCAAACCTACGAACAACAAGGAAATTTGATGTCCATAAAAAATCCACGTAAAAAATCAATGGTAAAAATTAATGAATTAAACGATGGAAATAAATTGATGGCAAGAAGATCCATGGTGGTAATAAAGCCAGGTGAAAGGAGCATAGTGTGATGATGTGGCAAAAACAAGATCCTTGATCATTATGGAGCAATGGAAGGGATGAACAACAAAGCCACTAATTGTAGCGAGCCTCTAATCTAACAAAACCACCACCTATACCATAACCGTTATTCAGATAATATATGAGGAAGATAGATTTTTTATCACATAATGGATCAACGGTGATCCATTAAATATTGTGTGGCCCACAACAAGAACATTGACAATAATATTAGGCGATGGAGATCTTATCGTCCATCGGGAGAGGATATCAATGACTCTCATCAAATTGTGGGGTACTAACTAGTGTGGGGTTTAATAGAAAGGCACCCTCTCACAATTTCAACATATGCTCAAATCAAAAGACACATTTCGGCTTATTGTTTATTGTGGCCCCTCTGCCTTGAAATCCAAGTCAAGGGTATACCCCTCGTAATAAATATTGTGGTCCCATGTGCTTGGTTCTATTCCCATTGGGCCAACTCAAGTGAAAAAAGAAAATAATCCTTGAGGTGATTACATTATGTGCAAAAATTCCAATGATGTTTTGGCACTTTGGTTGGCTATAAGGATGAATCGGTTCTGCATTCATCAAATTAGTCCACAAAATTCAACTAAAACCATATATAGGTATAACGAATATGAAGAAAAGTAGTGACAAGGTGGGAGCTCTAAGATAACCTGTTTGAGTTTAGTAGTGATTGCAGAGGAGCATGACTGTGAAGATGAAGTAAGAAATGAGGAGCATCAAAATGGTGATTTTGGGCTAATAACAGAACATAGAAACAAGGAAGGTGGAATTATGGGCATTCTAAGGGATCGAAGACTTGTTCTATGCATTGAAATTTCATGGAAATGATTGAAAGGTATGATGACAAAAACTTTAGAGGAGTAATTTCGATGAATTGGAGCACAATTAAGGTATAAGGATTGCAGTAAGAATAGTAAAAATTTAATAAGAATATTTGGTGAAGTTATGATAGCTATGTGCAGATGTAAATCTATTCTGGAATATTTTGAAAGTCTGTTTTAGATCAATAAGAATAATATAAATGCAGTACAATAGTTTCTTGTGAAGAAATGCAAAATTAAGGGTGGCAGGGTGGAGCAAGGAAAGATTGAGTTGAAGCTCAATTGGCAGGTTGGTTCCTACAGAGGAATGGTGTCCTCATCCATTTGCAGGTTGGTGCTTGTTTGTAGGTTGGTTCATACAGAGGATTGGTGTCCTCATCCATTTGCAATTTGGTGCATGTTTTTAGGTTGGTGCCTACAGAGGATTGGTGTCCTCATTGACATTTATTCTTACATTAATCTATATTCATTTATAAATATTTGTAATTTATTCACAATTTGTGTTTCCACCTCTATATGTGTAAATGTGTTGAACATTGTATGTGATTATGATGAGTACATTTCAGATATAATTGGTTGCAAGTATGATTCCTAATTGTGTTTTAAAAATAGATCAGAATAAAAGTTATTAAAAGAATAAAGTTTTGTTTCACCCTCCCCCCACCCCTCTCAGTACTGTCAAACATTTAAAAAAAAAACTCAAAAAGGGATCTAGTACTCAAAAACGGATCTAGCAAATACAAAGGTAAGTTTCCCTTTAAATGCTTTAATTGTGGAAAAGTAGGAAATTGTGTTGCTAAGTGTCCATATGAAAAAAATTAAAGTAGTGATAATGAAGAAGACTATAACGTAAAGAGAGAAAATAATCAACACAAAAATATCCACAAACATGACAAGCATGAAAAGAAGAAGAACTCTTATAAGAAGAAGAAGAGCCTCTACTCAAAAGGGGTCAATGACTCTTCTGAAGAAAGAAGTGAAATCAGTTCCAATAGTGATAGAGAATAAACTCTCTTTATGGAAATTGAAACAAAGATTGATGAAGAAAAATAAATGATGGATTTAGAAGAAGAGTAAAATGCTAAAACAAATGGAGAAGTGGATCTTGAAGAAGAACTCATGCGTGCCTTAAGTAAAACAAATAAGTTGAGGAAAAATAACTTGAAACAAAAATAGTAGCTACATAAATATGTAGAAGAGGTTTGTGATTCAAAATCCAAAATGTCACAAATCCTTGAAGAATCAAAAGAGATAAATTTCAGTTAGAAGAGGAAAGAAGGATAGAAGAAGTGGTGAGAATCTAGCTGAAGAAAAAGGAAGAAAATTACGAAGAGCTAGAATATGAAATTGTTTCCTTAAGAAAGGAACTGAAGAAAATAACTATTGAGTCAAAGTTTAAAAACAGTGTTGAAACCTTAGATGATATCATAAATTGTGAAAGGTATCCATTCATTAAGATTGGTATTGGGTATGATGTTGTTGTTGCCTCCCTACCTACACCTAGCCTTGCTACAACCAGAGAAGTTCTATTTGTTGCAAGAGGAGTTTACACTGATTTTATAGGAGAACAACCTACTATTGATTGTGTCGAACATATTGATGAGCTACATGCTCCTCACATGCCATCATTTGAGCATGCTATTACAAATGGCATTGTTGTTGATATGTCGGGTTGCTCTACTCTTGTAAGTGAACCTGACACTAAGCCTACTTCCTCTGATCGTCCAGGAAAAAAATATGTGCCCTATCATCATCCTCACCATAAAAATTGAAGGAATGGAAATCATGCTTTTATATCTTTGCAGAAGAGACATGAAAGACAAAACTGTGGACCAGTTCCAACTACCAAGATAGATTGTGGTTGAATTGATGGATGGTCGTGGAATCATTTGACCATATGTTTGAGGACTTCATATCATTGTGTATCATCAATTGTACATTCATGCAATTTTCCTCTTACTTACTAATGATTTACTTGGAAGTGGTCGATTGAGGATCGACCTGACATGATAGTTGATTGGAGTTTTGACTGAGTATTCATCGACTGAGTTTCAACTAGGTTGTCCTTCAACTAGATTTTTCGACGAGAACTATTGTTGCTACTTATTAATTCCTTAGGGGGAAATAATTTAATTTGTTGATATGTGAACCCAACTGATTTCTTCTTGTTAACTTGATTGTTTCTTTTTTAATCGACCTGGATTTGCTGAGACCAACTAAACCATGTTCGAATGTTGTAAGAGATGCGCTCCTACCTATGTTGGATTCAAAGACAATCTGGATTGACAAAGACTGATTATCTTGCATTGGTGACAATGTTCAAACTTATTCGTGGCTGTTGTTTTACTTTGTTTGAGAAGTATTTGCAGTTAGAACAAATTAAAGGGAGAAATTTGTGTGCTATGTAATTTTTGAAGGTATTGATTTTGAAGAAACTTTTGCCCTAGTTGCTAGACTATAATTCATTAGAATGTTTTTGGAATTTGCATGTTTTAAGAACTTCAAATTATATCAAATGGATGCCAAGTATTTCTTTCTCAATGGTATTTTAGAGGAATAATTATACATTGAATAGCCATAAGGATTCTAATTATCATAAAATAAGGATCATGTGTGCAAATTGAAGAAAGCATTTTATGGGATAAAACAAGCTCCTAGAGCCTGGTATTCAAGACTTGATAACTATCTACAACAAAAAGGCTTCAAAAGAGGAATTTATGACAATAATCTATACATCAATACGGTAGTAATAAAATCAGTTGATTGTTGTGGTTTATGTAGATGAAATTATTTTTGGAGGAAGCATGAAAGAAATGTGCCAAGAGTTTTCAATAGAAATGCAAAACGAATTTGAGATGTCTATGCTTGGTGAAATGCCATTCTTTCTTGGATTACAAATTTCTCAATCTGAAAAAGGCATATTCATTTCAGAAACCAAGTGCTTCAATGAAATTTTGAATAAATTAAAAATGGAATATTATACACTAGTCAACACACCTATGGTCACAAGTTGTAAATTGAGCAAAAATGATGAATCTCTAGAAGCAAATCAAACATTGTATAGGTCAATGATTGGAAGCCTACTATATGTGACGTCACTCAAATTTCACATGCTCTTAATATTTAAAGTATTTAGCCAATAAAGAGGTGACATGTGGCTCCAAAATTATAAAACAGGGCTAAAAAAATGGTCATGGGCCCAAAATAATACTATTTTTCACACAACAAATTCGGTTGCAAGAGTTTTATAGAGACTACTGAAAATGATTGTACTTCCACTATTAAAAAAGGTAATTCAAAGCCCCTAGCACTTGGTTTTTTATTCCTCCGGTCATTTCCACTCTTAAATTGATAGGATGATGACAAAAGAAATCCCTAGTCAGCCTTAAACAACCCAAAATTCATTGATGACCCAAGAACACCTTAGGGACAGGGACATGGATGTCTTTGACCTGACCCTATCCTTCCCTGACCTACCCCAACTTATTATTCAAAGAGCCTAGGTACACGCTAATGGAAGTAGAGATTATTTGCAGTTGTGGGATTCAAACATTGCTCGATCCATAGTTCCCCAAACTTATCATTTCCTTGGGTTCATCAAGTGGTGCATTGAAAATTACAAGGGTGATGAGCAACATATCACATATGCTGATGGATCTATGGTCATATGTTCAATTATGAAAGATTCCATTTCCCAAATGCTCAAATTCCCTAACCCTATTGCTCAACAACCCCTAGATGATGATGCCCTAGCCTAAAATTACTAGGCATTGTCACAACTTGAAAAAAAAAACTATTGAGAAATATATTGTCCTTAAATGCTCCACTTCCAACTATTTCACCTCCATTTAAATCCAACATTTTCCTTTAAATAACCAGGCAATCCATTTCCATGATTTGTCAGGTCCTAGGTTATGAGCATGATAGGATTGTAGATGAGTCTATCTTCATGATTTTTTCATTCTTATGCCCATCGGAGTCAAATTTACAAAAATTGACTATGATGATTTCTTGAGTGAAGTTATCAATTTCCAAATATCCAATTTCCATAGTAACAATTCCTTTAGGTACCAAGCCTACCTGGTTTACCTCATCTTGTTTGATAATTCTTCCTATTTTGAGAGTATGGGAACCAATATAAAATATGATTTAGGAAATACCAAGCATGTAATAGAATGGACTGAAGAAGTGAGGAGACTAGAGAAAATTAAAGGTTTTATCCTTTATGTAAGTAAATTAATGAATTCATGTTACACTTTGATGCATGTCTTCCCACCTCCAAGGATTTTACCCCAATTAAAGAAGATATTTCAATTGAGTAAGGATACCAACACAGAATATTGGTACTTGGATAAGGACCATACTCTTCTCAAAGTATATGGATTTGAAAAAGAGCCCTATAAGTTGTTAGTTTTCCTAAACCCTAGGATATTTTCCTTGGAGTACATTAGGCAGAGGCTAATTTCAAATCACTTTCATTTTTCTCAACATAAGCAAACTATTACATTCAAGTTGCCTAGGGAGATTGGACCTTTCTTGGTTAAAATGATAATTTCTCTATCTGTTGTGGAGGAAATGCTACAATGGTTGGATTTTGAAAAAGAAATCAAATGGGTGTGTGATCCATATGGTGTAATTGCAGCAAGAAAACCCACATACAAGCATCAACAACATATTTCCATAGAAAGCATCACTAACCTAGATTAATGGGAATAGGTTAAGCATATTATAGAGAAAAATTTCCAAAATGAAACTACCACTCATTCAATGGAACCAACAAATGTAATTCAAACTCCTCAGAACAAGAACTACAACCTAGAAAAATGATTTTTTCATAGTTTCAATCTGACATGGACATTGATGGGAAACAAAGTAAAAGGTCGAAGGGTGATGAGGAATTAGATTCATAGGGGGTCATTACTGAGGTTTTAGATAAAGGAAAGGGCATACTGCATATCACCCAAGGATATAGTGAAGATGGGTCAGCTCCAAAAGCACCTACTATCACAATTGAGCACCTCACTTCAAATTTGTTTTCATCATGAGAATATGTAACCTCTATAGTTGAAGAAACCTATGAGAATAATCCCTCACTATTTTCCCACTACTCATATATAAGGAGGAGGAATAAAAACCTCAGAAAGGATATGTATTCTCAAGTTATATCCCAAACAAAGATTCTCTATGTTATGGATTACAAGCAAGACACATTTAATTTGGTTGTGTTGGAGTCAAAGGTGTCAATGCCTCTTACTCCTGTAGATTACAAAGACACCCAAATAAGGCTCAAATTTAGGAGTATTCAACCTGGGGATATGATTGAGTTGCATAAGCATACCAGTGGCATGCCATACAGGGGAGTGTTGCAATCTTCTATTAGTAAGAAGAAGATGAGAGAGATGGTTATCAAAATTGATAGGTATTTGAAACAAGAGAGATTTTTAACCAAAGCCAAACAAAATCAGATAAATGAGTTGGAAAGGAAAATAATTTCCTAGGGGAAAATCCCTAAAAATCTCACAGATGTGGGAGATTTGATTGATAAAAATGACAATTAAATCAAGGTCCTTAAGAAAAAAATGAATATCCTTGATGTATATCATGTATAGACTCCAGAGTTGTAGACTAGCCATCAAGAAGAGGAGCAGCTGTATCAACAATTGGTGGAAAGAAGACAAACCATAGAGCTCCTACAAGCTGAAAAATCAAACCTTGAAGTACCAACAAAATCAGCTATTGGAGGAAGCTAAGTCAACTAAAGTGAAAACTACTCCACTTAACCCAAAAGAAGGTTTGGAAAAAGTCATGTATGATTTGAGTGTAAAGGATATTGAGCTAAGCATTGTCATTAATAGGCTCGTGGACAAGTTGTCGTCCTTAAATGCTCCACTTCCAACTATTTCACCTCCATTTAAATCCAACATTTTCCTTTAAATAACCAGGCAATCCATTTCCATGATTTGTCAGGTCCTAGGTTATGAGCATGATAGGATTGTAGATGAGTCTATCTTTGGGATTTTTTCATGCTTATGCCCATCGGAGTCAAATTTACAAAATTTGGCTATGATAATTTCTTGAGTGAAGTTATCAATTTCCAAATATCCAATTTCCATAGTACCAAGTCCTTTAGGTACCAGGCCTACCTGGTTTACCTCATCTTGTTTGATAATTCTTTCTATTTTGAGAGTATGGGAACCAATATAAAATATGATTCAGGAAATACCAATCATGTAATAGAATGGACTGAAGAATTGAGGAGACTATAGAAAAATAAAGGTTTTATCCTTTATGTAAATAAATTCATGAATTCATGTTACACTTTGATGCATGTCTTCCCACCTCCAAGGATTTTACCCCAATTAAAGAACATATTTCAATTGAGTAAGGATACCAACACAAAATATCGGTACTTGGATGAGGACCATAATCTTCTCAAAGTATATGGATTTGAAAAAGATCCCTATAAGTTGTTAGTTTTCCTAAACCCTAGGATATTTTCCTTGGAGTACATCAGGCAGAGGCTAATTTCAAATCACTTTCATTTTTCTCAACATAAGCAAACTATTACATTCAAGTTGCCTAGGGAGATTGGCCCTTTCTTGGTTAAACTAATAATTTCTCTATCTGTTGTGGAGGAAATGCTACAATGGTTGGATTTTGAAAAAGGAAGCAAATGGGTGTGTGACCCATATGGTGTAATTGCAGCAAGAAAACCCACATACAAGCATCAAAAACATATTTCCATAGAAAGCACTACTAACCTAGATTAATGGGAATAGGTTAAGCATATTATAGAGGAAAATTTCCAAAATGAAACTACCACTCATTCAATGGAACCAACAAATGTAATTCAAACTCCTCAGAAGCAAAAACTACAACCTAGAAAGAGGAAATTTTCATAGTTTCAATCTGACATGGACATTGATGGGAAACAAAGTAAAAGGTCGAAGGGTGATGAGGAATTAGATTCATAGGGGGTCATTACTGAGGTTTTAGATAAAGGAAAGGGCATACTGTAGATCACCCAAGGATATAGTGAAGATGGGTCAGCTCCAAAAGCACCTACTATCACAATTGAGCACCTCACTTCAACTTTGTTTTCATCATGAGAATATGTAATCTCTATAGTTGAAGCAACCAATGAGAATTATCCCTCACTATTTTCCCACTACTCATATATAAGGAGGAGGAATCAAGACCTCGGAAAGGATATGTATCCTCAAGTTATATCCCAAACAAAGATTATCTTTGTTATGGATTACAAGCAAGACACATTAAATTTGGTTGTGTTGGAGGCAAAGGTGCCAATGCCTCTTACTCATGTAGATTACAAAGACACCCAAATAAGGCTAAAAAATGGGAGTATTTAACCTGGGGATATGATTGAGTTGCATAAGCATACCAGTGGCATGCCATACAGGGGAGTGTTGCAATCTTCTATTAGTGAGAAGAATATGAGAGAGATGGTTGTCAAAATTGATAGGCATTTGAAACAAGAGAGAGTTTTAACCAGAGCCAAACAAAATTAGATAAATGAGTTGGAAAGGAAAATAATTTCCTTGGGGAAAATCCCTAAAAATCTCACAGATGTGAGAGATTTGATCAATAAAAATGACAATTAAATCAAGGTCATTAAGAAAACAATGAATATCCTTGATGTATATCATGTATAGACTCTAGAGTTGTAGACTAGCCATTAAGAAGAGGGGTAGTTGTATCAACAATTGGTGGAAAGAAGACAAACCATAGAGCTCCTACAAGCTGAAAAATCAAACCTTGAAGTACCAAAAAAATCAACTATTAGAGGAAGCTAAGTCAACTAAAGTGAAAACTACTCCACTTAACCCAAAATAAGGCTTGGCAAAAGTCATGTATGATTTGAGTGTAAAGGATATTGAGCTGAGCATTGTCATTAATAGGCTCAGATATAGTGATGCAAGGGTGGCAGAGTTAGAGGATGAAATGAAGAGTATAGAAGTACTCTTAAATCAAATCAATGTTTCCAAAGAACAAGCTCAACAAGAATTGTCTTAGGTGAAAATGAAGGTGATAGGAAAGCTAGCTTTAAAGGGATCCAAACATAAGATATGGGACACCATAGATATTACAGTGTTCAAGAATTGGTTTTTAGAAAAACATGATCACAGAGCAATAAAATAAGACAAATGTGAAAATAAAACACATAATATACACATATATATGTGGTTCACCCCGTGTGGGCTACATCCACCAGAGAAATTGCCAGGTCCTTCCTTTTTATTGTCCAAAAAAATGAAGAGATACAACCTACAACACACCTGATGTAACTTCCTCTTATTTATCTCACAATCTCCTCTCTCATAATACAATATTCACAATAAATACACAGCTACAATACAATTCCCTCATGAAAATAGGGTTTCCTTCTAGGGAAAAAAACCCTAACATAACTTCTACTATCAAATCTACGACCTTATAATGAACGGTCTAGATTGACTTGAAATTACAATATTTTACAAGGCAATTTCCCCCAAAAAAAAATCACTCAGGGGCCCGCTGGCCTCCATGCCCCCCAACCGGGGGGGGTAGGTCCCCCTCGGAACCCCTTCATTTGGGGGTCAACCCCTGAACACTCGAAAGAAGGGGGATAGGCATACATGCATATAAATCAAGGAGATAATCAGGCTCCACAACCAACAATCTCCCACTTGGAGACTGATCACAACAACTCCACTATTGTTGTACCTATTGGACTATACTCCACGTTGGACCTGGAAAATTTCTCATCTTCACCTTCATGCTTGAAGACCAACTGAAACTGAGCAGGAACTCAGTTTCTCCCTGGTTACTCCCTTTTTTAACATGTCTGCAGGATTCTGGCTAGTTTCTCCCTGGTTACTCCCTTTTTTAACATGTCTGTAGGATTCTGGCTAGTATGTATCTTTTCCAACTTCAATTGTCCATCTTCCAAGACAGATCGTATGAAATGGTACCTGAGCTATATATGCTTAGTATTAGCATGGAAGGTTGAGTTCTTTACAAGATAAATGGCACTCTCACTATCATAGTACAACCTACTATTCTCCTGCTTCTTTTTCAATGCCTCCATAAACCTTTGTAACCAAATCATTTCTTTACTATCCTCTGTAGCAGCAACATACTCTACTTCCATTGTTGAAAGTGAAACAACCTTTTGCAGTTTTGAAATCCAACTTATTTTTGTTACACCTACAATAAAAACATACCTTGTGGTGCTCCTCCTATTATTTTTATCACCTGCCATATCTGAGTCAACATATCCCTATAGAACAATGTCTGAACGTCCAAAACATAATGCATGAGTAGCATGCAGTACCTTTCAAATACCTGATAATCCACTCTACTTCCTCCCAATGTTCTTTACCTAGAGTGTTCATATACCTACTCACAACTCGCACTGCATGTGAAATATATGGTCTTGTGAAAACCACCGCATACATCAAACTTCCAACTGCTAAAGAATAAGGGACCTTGTACATGTATTCTATCTCCTCTTCTGTCTTGGGACACATTTTCTTAGTTAATTTGAAATGGTTGGCCAAAGGTGTACTAACTAGCTTTGCATTTTGCATTCTAAAACTCTCCAACACCTTCTCTATGTACTCACCCTGAGACAATGTCA
>CBVK0100485362.1:0-18625 GCA_900067695.1 Picea abies
AAAATTCTATGGAAAAAAAATTGCATTAAATGTTAAATTTAAATTAGTTATAATAATTTTCATGAATATTTAAATCATAATTTAATTAATATAATCTGATAAATTTGTTGTAAAATAATATTATGCATGAGTTATGATGGGTGTAAATGGAAGACTAATACACTCGTTGTTAAAGAATGCATATATTTTTTCTATTTGTATCCAACATAGTGAGTGTAAGGTCTTCAGCTAGATGGGCATGAAGACCTTCGCCCAAGTCCTCGAGGAGACAAAAATTGAGGTTGATCTGACACCCAAGTTGGAAAAGTGGATTCCTTGGGCATGCAAACGTTCCAAGGGGCTTGCCCAAGTATGAAGCGATCAAGAGATTGGGGAGCGTCGGAATGAGGGGTGCACTAAGGTTGGGAATGTCGGTCGCAAGGGGAACGAAGGTTGACGAGATCATGGGTTTGATTGGGTGGTTGGGTCCGCAAAGGAGCATGATGATTTGGTTGGACAATCAAGTCTACAAAGGGGCATGAAGATTCATTTGGACATGGGTTCACAAAGGGGTGCAACACTCCCAAAAAATATGACGGTCATGATGGTGACCTTTGGAGCCCCTATAAGAGAATAAGTGCACACAACCAAGGAAGCAGATTTGGAAGACAAGAAGAGAAATAAGAGCTCTTTGGTTCTGAGGCAGGCGAAGAGGGTGAGCTCCCTCAAGGAGCCAAGTCACTCAACTTGGGAGGACTTGTGCTGCCTTGAGGAGGATTCGGTGGACAGAGTTGGGAAACCTTCTTTTGGGTTGGTTTTTGGGAAGTTTGGAAATGTAGGTCTATTGGAGGCATGTGTGAGGCAAAACCAAAATCTATGAAGTTTGTAGAAATTAAGAGACAACAAGTCTGTGGTTGAGGGCTGAGGCAGGCGAAGAGGGTGAGCTCCCTCAAGGAGCCAAGTCACTCAACTTGGGAGGACTTGTGCTGCCTTGAGGAGGATTCGGTGGACAGAGTTGGGCAACCTTCTTTTGGGTTGGTTTTTGGGAAGTTTGGAAATGTAGGTCTATTGGAGGCATGTGTGAGGCAAACCAAAATCTATGAAGTTTGCAGAAATTAAGAGACAACAAGTCTGTGGTTGAGGGAACATATGAGGTGGACCACAGGAGGTTGTGGAGATGGTTGCAACAAAGAGTATTGGTGATGAATCTGTGTATGAGTGTCTTGGTGAGGTGAGGTGATTCGTTTGAATCTGTCGAAGTTGTAAGCCAAGCCATTAGTGTTCATGTTATAACTGTTTTGCAATAACAAAGACTTAGTTGGGTGTTAAGCATGATTTGTGTCGCATGCACTATATCTATGTTTCTCTTGTTTGTTTTTTTGTTTTTCTCTTGGTTTATCATGGATGTATACCATGACTAAGTGTTAAAGTTGTTAACAATTGTCTAAGTATACAAGAATTGTACTAGAGTAGGAGTGTGACTTGTTGGAAGCCTAGAACGAAGTATGGCTATGCTCTAGGTGAAGAGGCATAGTCCAAATGAAGTATCATTGGTGTTTCCAAATAGCCAAGTGAGAAACATTGTGGTGACGCACAACCTGAAGAGGTGCACGATTGCAAGATTTAGTTAAGTACGATGTGAGGACGTGACAATAGGAATAACATAAAAGTATGCCTAAATTTATAAAGATCATAGATTTATGTTAATTTGAGATTTATTAAAGTAGAATAAAAAGTATTTTTTTAAAGTGTAATTCTTTTTAATCATTAAAATGGATTTAGGTTTATAATGATCTTAATTAATTGAGTGGAGCTCAAAACTAAAAATTTATTTATGTAAATATGAATATGTAAATATATAGTTTTAATTATTGTGAAAATATATTTGTTTTTGTAATGTAACAATATTTTTATATAAATTTCATATATATAACGTTGTGTTTATGTCTAAATATAATATCTTACTTTACATTTATTTATATAACAATTTTTAAATAAATATATCTATCAAATTTATATGTATATAATTTTTTCTTATTTTTTAATATGTCATAAACATTATCCACGCAACAACATCTATATCATACTAGATTAAAAATATAACACTTTTAACTTCAATTAAAAAAAATTATAATATTTTTTCTTAAAACAACATTTTCAAATTAACCTCTTATTGTACCAAATATATAATAAATTTTCTTAAAATAACATCTTCAAATTAGCCTCTTAGTGTACAAAATATTGTGTTCAATGTTACACTTAACTCCTTCAACTTAAACTAAGTCATCCTACTTTGTAATATTTTGTCATTTTCAAAGATGCAATATTCAATGTCATATTCTTAACGGTGTCATTTTCAAAGATGCAATATTCAATGTCATATTCTTAATAGTGGAAACATACTATATAATATTATATTATTTTTTAAACCAATATACCATACTAAAATATATAGCATTTTTAAACATAATAAAAAAATATTATTAATATTTTTTCTTAAAATAACATCTTCAAACTTTTTGGATGGGGTGATACATGGACCACATATGTCACTGGACGAGACAATTATGAGGGCAGTTAAAGGCCTTAGCTGCCACCCTTCCTCCCTGTCCAGACGTGATGGTTCTCATGCATAAGAGCCAAGCCTTAGTGCATCGGGCCTTAATGGAAGCCCAGGCTCGGCTCCTCGACTTTAGTACAATTTTGGAGATTGTCATTATACTAGCACTAATGGCTACCAGAGCCATCAATGCCTCTGCCCTCTTGGTCTTTTCACTGTGGGGGAACTTTTATATGGGGCACTTGGGCCCAAAGCCTAGCATCATTTTGATAATTCTACTTTGAGATTCAGCCTGCTCAACCAGATTTTTTGCTTTCCCGGTGCCCTGCACAACCATGCCACGAGAATGAGGCAAGCCCCGAAGAGGGCCAGTCTACTATAGCAGGTTTGGACGACACAACCTCCCGGGACCTGCCTCTCAAGCTCTCATGCCAGGCAGAGACCATCTGGGCTCTTCAGGGAAAAACTGGTCTGTGCAGGCTCCTTCAGATCCTTGGCCTCACCATGGCCTAGAACTTGCCTCTCGATTTCCAGTTCCAGACGAGAACCATCTGGGTTTCTCTAGGAAAAATTAGTTTGTGATGCTCATCAAGAGCCATGTCCTCCCAACACTAAGAGGCTCTAAGGAGGATGCCTAGTGGAAGAAGAATTTCTACCCAATTGGCCAGAATTCTTTCCTTTCCCACCTTCAACCACTCTGGAGTACCAGCCTACCACCTACGCCACCAGTCCATTTCAGGAGTTAGTTGTAATGGGATGCATAGTGGAAGAAGAATCCTTACCTCTAGAGGACCACTCAGGGCACAATTTTGCTGCCTCCATCGAAGAAGACCCTGCCACAGACTCTGTTCTTTCCTTTGACTCTATTGTTGCCACTTTGGAGGAAAACTAGGCTCAAGAGGACCATAGTCACCCAACTCTAGAATCCTACAAACTCACGGAAGACCACCTAGTCTTGATCTTTGAGATGAGAAGGGACCTGGCCAAGCAACAACATCGCCAGAGATTCTTCAGCAAACGTTTGGATGCCCTGTATGATTCCCTGTCAAGGGAGCTTGAGAAGAGTTGCTACCTGATGTGTTGTCAACCCTTCACCTTCAGACTCCGTCAAGATGGATGCTCGGGCTTGCCACATGCATAACATTCTCACAGGGTTTTTTTTTCTTTGGTTTAATGGCTAATTTTTTGCAAATTTTGCCTACGCTAGTCTCTGGTTCAGGTCCGATAGGCTCAGGTCTGATAAGCGGTCGGGGCACTCAATCCACTGCATGTGTTGGTTTCCACGAGAGTGGCAGAACAGGTGGCAAGTCCCCTTGTTTGTATGTCGACAGTTCTCATTTTTTTTTTAAGCTTTGGAACTGTGAACAATTGTCACATCCATTCTTTTTGGTTTCCACTATGATGGTAGAACAACTAACTTGCTATCATATATATTTGAACATGTAAATTTTCTGCTATAACAAAGTAATATATATTTTTATTTAAAAATAATAACATCTTCAAACTAAACTAATCCATTTGAATGTACAAAATATTATAAAAATATAACATTAAATATTACACTTATCATCATCAACTCTTCCAAAAATTTAAAATTTTATCATTTTCAAAGATGATCATCATCAACTCTTCCAAAAATTTAAACTTTTATCATTTTCAAAGATGCCACATTCAATGCTACATTTTTAACACCGAGAACATGCCCTTTATGGCCCATATGTCCAGGGAGACATTATGCAGCATGCCCTAGGTCCATATCCAACATCCACCGCGTGTCAAAGAGATCTACCACCCGTCACAAAGTTTTGTATTTCCTCTCTATATGTATAACATAGGAACTATGAGCAGCCAATAGAAACCTCCATTTAACCTTTTAAACAAAAGTGTATGAACGAAGTATGACTTTCTCTTATTGCCAAACCTTTTTAGTTTTCCAAATTGGTGAAGTGGTAAATAATCATGTCATTGATCATTTATGTTCAAATCATATAGTAATATGTTATGAGCAAAAAAATTAACGTTTACATTAATGTTCAAATCATAGAGTAACATGTTACAAGTAAAACCCCCCGAATGGGGGTGATAGTGGCGGGAGTCATGCCAGCCAGCTAGCCAATATAATACGCCCTCCAATGCAATACTTGGGGCGGTGGCAGATCCTTTCTCCCATGCACAATGTTAATATGAGTGAACATGACATTAACGAGGTTCATTTCACTGATAATTTGAGGTTTAATGCTTTTCGTTTGATGAGGGGCAACACATAGGTGGTAATTCAATGCAGAAAAGGGTCGAGCTCGATCGTACTCGAGGTTGGCCTCGTATGGTAATGGATGCAACACCTCGTATGGTATTGTAGTAAGAGTTACAGTTAATTGGCTCATTTGTGATGGTCAAGAATTTAATGGCGGGAGGCAGGACATTCGACTTTGTGGTAATCTAAGTTTGTATAGCATCTTTGGCTCTGGGAAAGAAACCCTCCCCATTGTAGCGTTGACTTCAATATTCTGATAGTTAGGTTGGTTCAAGAAAGAATATTGTCTCTTCATGGTCTTAACAGGAGGCAATGGAAACAACATAGAATTTCAGCATCCATACTCCTCCCAAATCCATGCAAACCAAAAATCATGGAGGTGGATGTCCATTTGGAGAGAGTTACAACTCCAGAGAGGGTTATTGACACCCAGCTTACAACTTAGATACCTGATACAAGGTCTTCGAGATCGGAGGAAAATAAATATTATCGCACTATTGAGATAGGTAAAGTCATGGAAGATAGGCAAGCATGTAATAGTGAAATTTCATTGCAATTGGAATATCTTCAACTTAGTATCAAAGTGATGGACCAGAAAGTCTTCCTCTTGGAAAAAAAGGCAACAAGCTTAAATTTCAATGAACCAAGCGAAGGAATTCCTCAAGTTCTAGAAGAAAATGTCTCATTTCTTCTAGTTCAATTTTCCTATGATCTGGTCTTTAGTTTTATATATTTAACATAGAGGTTATATACAGAAAACCCAAGAGCATATAGACTACCAAATAGTTGTTGATAGGTCTCCTAATTTTTTGGGTTGTTAACTAACTTTCCAATAGAAACAAAAGTTTTGTTGTTGATTTGGTTTCCCAAGTGACAAACCAACAACATGACACATATTTTGCCAATATCAATATATTATAATTTAGATAACTTTAAAAGAAAATGTTACCAGTAAAAATCTTTATGTTCCTTGGTGCTCACAACTTCCTTGTAAAGTGAAAAAAAAAATGTTTTAATCTAAAATTATAAAAAAATATTTTATAATAAATATATCATGTAATATAGAAAGAAAGAAAAATTATATATATATATATATTAATATGGGGTTGTAGTATAGTTAACAATAGTTAAATCAAGTCTCTAAAGATTTTCAAAAAAACAAAATTAGGCAATCCTCAATTGCTACATACTAAGTGGAAAACATTTCAAGTGTTCTTTCTTGAAGCCTATTTCATGAAAGTCCCTCAAATTCTTATAAATTTAAAATATATAAAATTTAACGAAGGATTAATTGGTTTCTATTTGCTTCTTCTAGTTCCACATCATAGATGGAGGAGTGTTGTTGTCCCATGTCCATGTCCATTGGTTCCTTGATCTAGTGAATTGTATCTTCTTCCTGTAAATTAGCTCATGCTAAGTTGTCAGAGGCTCTGTTTTTAGATGTTGAAGGCATGTTTATTTTCTGAAGATGCAAAGACAAACTACTCCTGGCCATGTTACACTCAGCTTCAAGAAGCCCTATCTTTTGTTTTTGTTGAATCAACATGTTCATAATGTTGGTATATTGTGATATGTAGTGGTGTTCCAATTCATTGATCTTAGAAATAATTGACAAGAGAGTTTTTTTGTTGAAATAGATTCCTTCCTCGTGTCTTCTCAAGATTCTTCTAAACTTAAAGAGATCCTTATTGTACATGATGTACTACTCCACTCTCTAGAACTAATGAAAGATGTCCTGATTCCCCACCAAAATGAAGCTTCTTTGATGCCCAATTCGATCATTGACATCTATGCTCTCCATTATCGCACAACTAATGCACACTCTAATTTGATGCCCAATTCGATCATCGACATCTATGCTCTCCATTATTGCACAACTAATGCACACTCTAATTCCAGAGTCTTCAAATGTTGTGTCATGTGTTAATGTTTTCATACTGAAAGTATTGTGGGGTGTCCTCCAAGCTCCCATATCAAAGCAAGGGGGATGGTGCTCTATCTACTCACTCATGTGAAAGTTAATGTGATGGAAAACCACCGTTCCAAGGGGTAATGCTAATAGATATAGCATGCCACAGTCTACATTCATGGCTACATTATGTGATCTATCTACATGAAAAAAGGAGGATTGTCAATTTGTTGTTCCTTGGTGTCACAATGTCAACCATGACTTTAACGATGACCATAGAATCCCCAACAATTCTCAAAGATATGATCTATTCTTCCCTAATTACTATGATGTCTTGCAATAAAGCATAAATCTTAACATGATTGTTAGTAACTTGTCCCAATTGCCTTATTATTATCTAATTTTACAATTAAATTTAAATTACTTTATAATTATAATCTAATTTTATAATTAAACTTATGTCATTTATAAATCTTATAATTAAAATCTAATTTTATGATTAAACTCATATTGCATGGTATTAACTTGTTCCTTTTTTACTACCAAAAAATTACAAAGTGTGATATAAAAACGATGAGACATTGAGTAGACCACACTCGAAGTATGTGAAGAGGTGTATTCTTAAGATTGAAAACTTTACACTCTAAAGCTCATTGGTCAAAGTGTTTAACATTTCCAACTTGTGAATAAAATGTTTTCTTTTTATTTTATTTTATTTTATTTTAAGATTAGAACATACTTACAATAAGGAAGATATTATGCATAAAGGTTATTTGTTATTTCATTACATGTATATAACCTTTTGTTTTTTCTTGATATAAGTGTATCTCTTGTATCTCATGATAGGTTTTACAGTACTTTGTCATAGGCACTATCTCTGGAATTTCATGATAAAATATGGCAAAACATATATATTTACAGTACTTTGTTATAGGTATTATCTCTGGAATTTCATGATAAAATATGACAAAACATATATATTGTGTATTTAAATTATATAATTTTTTTAAGAGAAGTTTAAAATAGTTATACAATTTAGATTATATGAATTTATTATAAATGTTTGGAAAATTCAAAATTATTATTATAAAATTGAAGAATGTAGATTTTTCAAATATTTGATAATCATTTTTTCTATAAAAATCTTAAAACTCTAATTATCATTTTTACTACAAAAATTTTAAACCTTAATTAATAATCATTCTCACCACAAAAATCTTAAAACCCTAATCATATAAACTCCTTTAATAGAAATATTAAAACCCTAATTATCACTCTTATCAGAAAAAACTTAATAATCATCCTCACCACATAAATATTAAAACCCTAATTATATAAACTCATTTATGATTACTTTTAAATAAAATATTTTATTCAAAATAACACTTTCACCACATAAATCTTAAAATCCTAATTATATAAACTCTTTTAATAGAAATCTTAAAACTCTAATTATCACTCTTACCCGAAAAAACTTAAACCCTAATTAATAATCACTCTTACCACATAAATCTTAAAACCCTAATTATATAAACTCCTTTATATCAACAGATCACTTTTTAAAAAAATATTTTATTCAAAATAACACTTTCACAAGATACTCCACAACAACAAAAAAAAACCATTCCCACTTTTAACAAAAATCTTAAACCCTAATTAATAATCACTCTCAGCACATAAATCTTAAAACCCTAATTATATAAACTCGTTTGTATCCAACACATAAATCTTAAAACCCTAATTATATAAATTCCTTTGTATCTAGCAGATCACTTTTAAATAAAATATTTTATTCAAAATAACACTTTCACAAGAAACTCCACAACCAAAAAGAACCCACTCCCACTTTTAACAAACGCTGGGAATTACTCTTTAAAAAGGAGGAAAGAAGTATAGAAATGGAAAAAGGCATGTTAAATGTCACGCTGAGGCAACTCTTAGAAATAGTGGGTGTCACCATGAGAGCAATAACAAAAACAAAAGTTCAAAAGCTGGTTGTATGAGTTGATGCTTGGTGAAGATAAACCTAAGGGTTAGGTGCCATGGGGTGTGGGTTTTAGATAGGGATTGGGAGGACGAGGATAAAGATGAGGACGACGATGATGATGTTTCTTGTTGTAGGATTATGTTAATATTGATATGTTCATGTGGGAGAGAGCAATGGAATGGATGGGAAGACGGACACGTAGTGAAGGGAGAGAGGGGGGGTGTGCAGGCCGCGCCGTTTCAACGACAAATCAAGACAAGGTGATCACATTTGTTTACTCAGAGAAAGAGAAAAAAAAGGAAAAGTCATTTATGTATATTGTTGAAGGTGCCGTTACCTCCACCATTCACTGCGTTACGCATGGCAGCTCGCCCTTATTCAGGTGGCGCGCGCATCTCGTCTCGATCTTCGTAGACTGCTCGAAATATTCAACAACAAAATAATGGCTGCGGGCTTGCCTGCTTCTTTACTTCTGCCTAATTTATCTCCAATCCCACCTGCGCTTAGTTTAGAGGAAAAGACAGGGGCCTTTTGGTGTACGCAGGTGTTGAGCTAGGAGAGATGGGGTATTGGGGTATTTAGTGATTGCCGATAATTACACAAAAACGTGTTATCAGATTTAGCCACAACTATAGGCCTCCAGGTGGTAGTACTCTGCCTTATTTGGAGGGATTTAGGGCAGCCTTCTATAGATATGAAGTGAAATGGGCATTCCGAGTTTATAGTCCCAACTATGACTACAGTCACAGCGGCAGCAACTCACCTTTTTGTTGATTTGTTTTATTTTTCATGTATGACGGTTTGTTTATCTATTGTCATCCATTGAAAAACGGGCGTGCGTCTTCATATGCAGGAGGAGATGACGACTGTTACATTGCTTTTCCATGCCCATCATGCGCCTTTGATCCCTTTCCCACTAAGTAAGTAGATTCATATATATTTATGCATACCATGTATAGCATCACGGTCATTTTGTACAGACAATAACAGGTCCATGGGGAGAGTCTTCAGGGATTTTTACAGTCAAAAGGCAGGCGATTTGTCCATTACAATTTTACACCCAGAAGAGACTTTTAGGCTTTCAAAAGACCCGCAGTTTTGACCCCTTCTAGTCTCTTCCTTAATCCTTCCCCGTTCCTCGAGGTGTGTGTATTGTATTCATCATGTCCGCTTGGCCTGTTAATAGAGTCTGTAGACCTTGCTTGGAGTATAAAAACGACCTGTTTGCCTCCCTGCCCATCATTTGATTTCCTTCATATGATTGCCCAGATCTGGATATCAACCCTTTTGATTGTTTGTTTTCATACTATATAAATATTCTTGTAAATTCGGTCAGTTGGGCCCCTGGATTATGAAAGAATCGGTGAGGCGAGGTGAAGTGAGGAGGAGGAACATCAGAGCAGAAATCCCTTGGTTTTTATGAATTTAGAGTTGCAGGCCTATGGAAAGCAAATATTCAGAAAATGGGCTGAGCTGAGTTTTGAGATTGGGGTTTTCGGATATAATTATAATTATACATATTTATATATATATATCCGTTGAGACTGAGAGAGGTGGATTAGTGGATATTAAGGTAATTGAATTGGGTTTTTTGGAAGTTTGTTCTAGTAAGTTTTAATGTGCATTGTGATTGTGGCCTGATAACTGAGTTCTTTTGATGCAGGAAGAGTAGACATGGACACGAGCTCTGCTCCTGCTCAGATCGCTGAAACAAATGAAATCATCATGAAAGATGCAAACGTTGAAACTGAGGATTTGAATGGAATGATAGGGATGAAAGAGCAGAGCAGCAGAGAAGAAACGGAAATGGTCACTGAATCTTGCGGTGACGATGCAGCTGAGTTTTTAGATAACTCTCTAGGCAAGGCCGAGGATTTGATTCCTCCCAGCAGTCCAGAGTGGACAGACTATGAATGCACAGAAACTGACGATCTGATGGACGCTGCGAGGATTTTTGATTGTGTTAATCTTCCTGTATTTGAAGATCTGCAGGATTTGGGTTCTGCAGCCCCAGCCACATCCTCGTTGGGTTCGGCTACTACTTCTTCCTCTTCCGCCTCTGTGTCTTCTCCGTCTTCGTCTTCTTGGGTTTCCAGAAATATCAAGCTGGAGGCCGAAGGCGTAGAAAGGCATTCCTCTACCTGTGCAGCCCCAGGCACCCCGTCTGGTGGAGACCACGATGTTACATTATGTGGCACTGATTCTGCCACATCTTGTTCGTACAATCAGAGCACGCTGGTCCCAACCCTACAATCTCATGATCACAACAATGCCTGTAATAGTAATGCCGAGTGCTTGTATCCGGATCCTGATCATTCCGAGAAAATTGATGTTTTGGAGGAGCTACAGAACTTGGATTTGCTGGATGGATCTGATGTGTGGGATCCCCTCTTTATTGTTCCGGATTCGTCAGTTTTAGAAGGGCTACAGTCCAGTCTATGCTCTGGGTCTTTTGAAGAACGTGCGGATGACTCCTCATCAGAAGAACTTCCAATGGTTTTTTTCGAATGGCTCAAATCTAACCGCGACTCCATTTCCCCAGAAGACTTGAGAAGCATTAAGCTGAAGAGATCGACTATTGAAAACGCTGCGAAGACTATTGAAGACCGGGGATTTATCAAGTGACTTGAGAAGCATTAAGCTGAAGAGATCGACTATTGAAAACGCTGCGAAACATTTAGGTGGGGGGAAGAAAGGGATGCTGCATCTCCTGAAACTGATACTGGCGTGGGTGCAGAATCATCATTTGCAGCGTAAAAGGAAGTTATATTCTTCTCATCAGAGGGCTTTGAACGAGGCGGGCATGTGCACTGGTACACCTGCTTCATATAACTTCTCAGGGATGGATTATTTTAATCCATGGAATAGTGGAGGAATGGTGCAGCAACAAGATCATCTCCAGAATGGGTTGTATAACGATATTCCTCCAAGCTGTACTGTGCCTGTTTATCTGAATTCTGGCGACCCGTCCATGTTTGGAGCAATGCAGGGCCTGCCCGGTTCCGTTGATGCAATTCACGCTGCAAAATATAGACGAATACCTATAGATGATGTTGCAGCTGGATCCTTCAGGGATGTGCCCAATTTGGTTAATGGAAACGCTGGTTTTACCAACCCTAATGACTGTCAAACAATTTTGCAGCAATCTGCTGTCTTCGATGGCACCCCATGGCCAGCACAGATGGCCGCCATGCTGCACCAGGGATCTCAAAACCAGCAGCAGGCTTACTGTAACTCTTCATTGCAAGCATCTCAAGATCATAAATACCGCTTTGCAGCTTCACAATCGCATTTAGATTACACGAACTACCGCTCCCCAATTCCTGCAGCATCAACCAAGGAGGCCAGAAAGAATAGAATGGCGCGCCAGCGACGATCCATGTCTCATCATCATCACCACCAGAACCGCCAGTGGTCTTCATCCACAGCAATGCCACCCCCACCAGAACCGCCAGTGGTCTTCATCCACAGCAATGCCACCCCAACCAGCCGACACTGTGAATCTCACCCTCATGCAATATCAACGACAAACATTCATGCAAACCGATCGACGTCAGGTGAAAAATAATCCATCTTAGAATAATATTCTAGGGTTTCGCAGAATGAAGTTGTTATAATCAGTCCCGCACGCAATGTGTTTTCATGGCCTTGTTTAATGTACATTCAGGGCTGGAAACCAGAAAAACATTTAAAGTTTTTGCTGCAAAAAGTTCTCAAGCAGAGCGACGTTGGCAATCTAGGAAGGATCGTGCTGCCCAAGGTTAGGTTCGTTAACTTTATATGCTTACATGCTTCGCTGAAAACTCTGAATATCATGTTTATATTCTGTGAGCCGGTTCTATTTTTATATCAAGTTGATATACATCTGCGTTACGATTTCTGGCTGGTTTTTTAGATGCTCATAATTCTATTTTTGCATCGATGTACTGTGCTCAGAAGGAAGCTGAGATTCATCTTCCTGAGCTGGAGGCAAGAGATGGGATATCAATTGCGATGGAGGACATTGTAACGTCTCGAGTATGGAACTTGCGTTACAGGTAATAAAACTTATTCGCCATTATCATACTGGTATTATTATTCAGTATTCCGCTTTGTCATACTGTTATTGCTGTTATGATCAGTCTTCCCCATTCTCACTGTTATTAGGTATCCTCCATTCTCATAATGTTATTGTTATGATTAGTCTATATATTCGATTGAACTCGTTGGTCCATTGTTCATATCAAACATTAGTATATGTTGGTTCGATCTCTTATACTGTGTTGATGAATCTCAGGTTTTGGCCGAATAATAAAAGCAGGATGTATCTGCTTGAAAATACTGGTATAAAATCTTACTATTAACAGGATTATATTTTGAACTAAGCTTCTGCAATCCACAGTTTTTTGTCATAGCATTTTTGGTATGGGAATGAAGTGAGGAAATTAATGGTTTTGCTGTGGAAACAGGCGACTTCGTGAGATCGAATGGCCTGCAAGAGGGTGACTTCATTGTGATATATTCTGACACCAAGACTGGAAAATATGTAAGTATAGGCTTCGGTTTTTGTTTTTGTTTTTGTTGTTATTTGCATCGCTAGTGGTGTAGAACTAGTCTTGCACCGTTCCATTATTTCCGTGATAATCAAGGACTAGGACAGATGTTATTCAGGTGGATGCACTCTCTAAAATTAGAAAATGAATCAATCCTGTTGTTGGTGCAGATGATCCGTGGTGTAAAGGTGCCACGGTCAGACACAACATCTGCATCTGCTGCTGCAACTCCCCCAACTACAACAAAGAGTGCCAGCGGGTCTTGCTTGATACCAGATGGAGAAGATGCTGCAGCTGGAACAAGGGTGTTGAAGATTGGGAAAAGTTATGGGGTGCCCACGAGTCAGGCGGTTGGAGTAACTTTTGCAGATTCCATGGCTGACGCGTCCTCGTCTTCGGTGTCGGATGCCACACACCCATGCTCCGAAGGGGATCCCTTTCTGAGAGACATGATAAATCAGTTTTCCCCGACAAAAGGTCCGGAGAACGACAATGTCCCAAATTTGGAGAGGTTCCCCAGCCTTGACAGCGGGGATCTGACGATCGAAGAGATTTTGGACCTGGTTGAATCGCCAGATATGGCAGACCCAGGCAAAAGTCCTGATAATATCGGAGAAAGCAAAGCTTAAAATTTCTCCACTCCTGCCAAATCCTGACCTACTACGTACTGTACTGCAATTTTCATGTGCAGCTCTGTACAGATTTGGACTAATATAGCTCTCTACAACGTCGGATACTACAGACTTTATATGTAGAAAATACTAAATGGGGGAAATTTTGTAGCCTTTTTTTGTGACCTTATGCAGTACTTGAATACAGATATTAGCTTTCACAGTCTTCCTTGGGTTTCTATGGGAGTAGGTATTAATGCACATGTGCAGACCCAATCTCTCTTGTATTTTCGACCATGGAGAAATTAACTAACTAATTGTAATATGTAGCATTTCATATTATTCTAGTAAAATTCTTCCCTGAGATCCTCTTTGCTGTCATGATTCTCAAATCTGTTTCGGTCACTTGATGCCAAATCGATTCTCAAATCTGTTTCGGTCACTTGATGCCAAATCGATGACGTATGGCAGTTTAATTTTGGTCGTCATAGTGGTGCTGCCTCACGATATTAATTGAATATTACAGTTAACATCTCGTTCATTAATAACCATACTCCATGGGTAGTTACTGGTTTCTCAATATAGCTAAAATTCAAACGAAACTTCAAATAAGATCCCTGAATTGACTCTCAATTCTTCAGTAAATTATGGGTTCTTGTTCATAAGATAGTTTATTGCATTGCTGATATGTTAACTTACAATGAACCATTCGTGTTCACTACAAAAATTTGATTTCAATCACTAATTGCCATAATACATGGGTGGTTACTGGTTTCTCGATATAACTTCATTCAAAAGAAACTTCAAATAAAAATCACTGACTTTACTCTTACTTCCGAAGACAGCCACTTCTGGGAAAGATGGACTTTATGAACTGTCGGGATTTAATCTTTCCATTCGAACTAATTCCCTACAGAAATAAAATTCATTAATTATATTAAGAACTAATTCCACACAGAAAAATGGCATAATGGTAGCCCCGACATAGAGCTGTTAAAGTCCTCGATGTGAGCGCGAATTTCTCCAATCAGTGGTATTGCGCCAGTGGTTTTGATACCACTCAGTTCTACACTATTAGGATTTAATATGTGGGTGCTAAACTATTAGGGTTTCATCTGTCGCTAGTATTCGAACCAATTCCATACAGAAATAAGGATAGTCTATTTAGAACTAACTAATTAAACATTGAAAAAACACATTGATTATATTTGGAACCAATTCCCTGGGCAAATAACATTAATTATATTCAAAACTAATTCACTCTGTCAACCCGGCGTATATCTTCCCCCTCGGCATTGTGGGTACCCTGCAAGACGTAAAGAAGTTACCTCTGTCAACCAAGCGTATATCACCCCCCAGGGCATTATGGGTCATTGTCACTATGACCACATATGTTGTGTTTCGTGTGCCTGCATGAGGTGCAACTCATCATCCAAAGATGTAAAGTAGTAAAGATTCAATGCAAGGTGGCGAACTCCACCCCTGGATGGATTTCTTGGAAAGAGGAATGAGAATGCAAGTTAAGTGTGGAGAACAGAGTTCGTGATTACTGTGCGAGGAAAGACGACAACTCAATTGCTGGAGCTGAGAGAAGCACAGAAAAAATTCTTTGTTTACATAATCATTTCCCACTGACACTAGATCTAGAATTAAACACCCAGCTTGAAGAACTGAAATCACTGCAAATCTCCGGGGAGGTTTTTCCTGGATTTGAACTTGTGATCTCTTAAGAAGAAACACATGTTCTTAACCATTAGACCTACTCAAGCTATATTTTTAACACAATCATAACCATTATAATCACATGAAAAAAAAATTGTTTTAAAATGATATTAATTCTATTTTGAATTAATCCGACATAAAACAATTTAATCTTATTGAAACTAATTCAATACATAAAATAAACTTTGATGGCTGGGATAATTCTTCCATAAGTTATGGAACCTGTAATTGGTTATAAAATCTGTTGAGTTGTATTAAAACGTAGAACTATTAAAATCGTTGAGTCGTATTAAAACCTAACTCTTGAAATCTTCAATATTGCAATATTGCAGTATCCATATTTTTAATACTCTTTGCATTGATGTGTTATTAGATTTAAATATAGGGTAGGATAATTTAATATGTTATTGGAGTTAAGATGGTTTAATTTGGAAGGTTGGGAGGAATGATTATTATTCTTCTCAGTATGGTTCAATTCTTGTATCTGAAGTTCTTAATGAATATATCATTATAATGGTTTCAAGCCTTAAATTTGAGTGTTGACAATGTTGGAAATAGTAATTACAAATCAATGAGATATTTATGTCTCCGTCGATTTGTCTGTGAGTCATTTTGTCAATAGTCGAATTGTTAGTCAGTTAGTCTGACAATCTGCAAGTGCAAAGTCACACATTTACTCAAAAGTCTATCGGCAAGCAGGAGAGCTATAAATGGAGTTGTTCTTTATCTTCTCGAGTTCAATTAAGTGGTTGAAGAGTCAGTCGTATTAATGGTATTGTTTAATATTAAGTCGGTCTTATCTTCTATAGGAAGTCTCAGTAGGAGTCTATTTAAGTCTGAGTCTGTAGTTAGCAGAATGATAATGCAGAGAAGAAGTAGAGGGGTAGAGAGAACAATTGAGAGCCACAGCAACTGAGGAGTTGAAGAAGTTTGAGCACAAGCTCTATGTTTGTAAAGTCAGTAGAAGAAGTCATTAGAGCCAAAGCTCATCTTAGTATTGTATTATGTAACCGCACACATTGCGCCAAAGTTTATTAATATCAAGCAATTTGTATTTCTGATTTTATGTGTTAAGCATAGCATTTTGTTATTCCACATTTATAAATTTTTCTTTAAAACGTTTTATATTACAGTGTGCAACATTTCGTGTAGTCTGTGAACTATGCGACAAGTCCTAAGAGTTCAGTGACGAAGCTTGTGGCGCACAATATTTTGTCACTGTGCTGCACACAGTTTCCTTGCATGCTGAGGATCCAAGTTTTACTGTTGCACACTAGATCTTAGATCTGGTATCAGAGCAGGTTCTATCAGAACAAGTTTATCATAGAAGCAACATTGTTGGAAAGTGAAATATAGCTTCTACCTCAAATCTGCAACCTCCCACTTCTACAAGCAAGAATTATGAGATGTGGTCCTTGACCATGAAGGCGTTGTTATGAGGTCAATATGTGTGGGAGATAGTTGAGAATGGTTATGTGGAACAAGAAGATCAGGCAACATACAATTCCCCCACACAAGCTGAGAAAGATGTCTTGAAAGATAAAAAAAAAAAAAAAAAAAATGATGGAAAAACGTTGTTTTACATACATCAAGCCATGCATGAGAGCATACTTCCAAGAGTTGCATCAACAAAGAAATCCAAAGAAGCATAGGATATATTACAAACATCTTATCAAGGTATGAACAAAGTAAATACTTCAAGACTACAAATCCTTAGAAGAGATTTTGAAACTTTGTCAATGAAAGATACAGATTCAGTAGATTCATTTTATACCCATGTCATTAGCCTGATAAATCAGATTAAATCTCATGGTGAAACCATAGAAGACATAAAATTTGTTGAGAAGGTACTTAGGAATATTCCTCCTAAGTTTGATACCCTTGTTGCGACTCTAGAAGAAAGAAAAGACTTGAGTCAGTTTAGCCTAGATGAACTACAAGATTCCCTCATTAATCATGAACACGGATTGAACAGGTCAAATATGTCATTAGAGAATGCATTTTCCGTGTAGTCATCTATAATTCATGGAAGAGGAGGGGGGAGAGATAACTATAGAAGCGGAGGAAGAAGTTCTGTCAGAGGTGGATGCAGTAGCAGTCCTGGAAATACTGGTGGAAGAGGTCAAAACCCAAGTACCAGTCAGCCAAGTTGTCAGAGAACTGAAAAATCAAAGATTCAATGTCATTACTGTAAAAAGTATGGACACTATGCATATGAGTGAAGAAATAAACAGTATAATCAAAACAAGGAAAGTCAAGATCAGTGAAACAGTGCAAATAACCAAACTTATTCTATGTTTATGGTGTGCATTGTAGCAATGCCTAGCACTATAGAAATTCCTATAGTCTCACCAGTTGAATTCAATGTTGCTCAAGAAAGTCCATGTGACATATGGTATTTAGATTCGGGTTGTAGTAACCACATGACATGAAACATAGAACTGTTTTCTAGTTTGGATGAGCCGGTCCAAACCAAGGTTACACTTGGAACAGATATCCAAGTCATTGTCTTAGGCAAAGGAAATATAAATATTTTAACTAAGCAAGGAGAACAAAAAGTTATGTCTAATGTATATTATGTTTCTGGTCTGAAGAATAATCTGATGAGAACAGGACAACTATTACAGAAATGATACAAAATCTACATGGAAGATAATCATTGTGTGATCATGGATAAATTCTCAAGCAATCAACTTATTGCAAAAATCGAGATGACAAGTAACAAGATGTTCCCATTAATATTGAAGCCTGCCAAGTAGAAGAATACAACACTAGCTATGGGAAAAGGAAAAAGTGCATAGTTAGACACTGCATTTACAACAGAAAGTGCACACAGTACTAATGAATAAAATAGTGTGCACAGTATCAAGAAAGGAGAAAATGGCACAGAGATAAAGGCAACATTCCAATATGAAATACAGGATGATTCATGGCTATGGAATTTTAGATTTGGAAATTTGAACTTTGGAGGTCTGAAGCTACTACACACCGAGAACATGGTAAAAGGTTTTCCATTGATTGAAAACCAGAAAGGATATGTGAAGGTTGCATATTTGGCAAGCAGCATAGAG
>CBVK0100485363.1:0-18623 GCA_900067695.1 Picea abies
TGTTAACTAAGGAGTTTTGGGAAAAAGAGCCCTACACTGTTCACCCCCCGTCTCTCAGTGTAGTCGGTGTGTCCAACATTTATTTCACACTCCTATCATGCATTTATACTATTGTACCTAGAAGTCCCATGTTTGACCTATTCATGGCCACTAGTTGGTTTATCTCATCTTAATTTAATATGGTGATTTACTAAAAACTCAATGTTGATGAAGTCTGTGTAATAGAATTTTTCCAAATTTAACAAAATATGTGTTGTATCCTTGATCACAATATGATATGCTCCTCTCCATGATGCCTGGTTTTTGAAACCTACCCTATACGCCTTTTTTAATTTTGGCCCCTAGGTGCAGAACCCTCACTAGTGAAACCAAAGGGACATGGAACTTCAATTTGTCTAAATGCCTCTAGATTTTCCTAATTTGTAATTATATTATATTATATTATTAATTTTTGTAAATATTTTATTCTAACTTTGTATATTTATTTTATTTTATATTATTATTATTCTTTTGTATTTTTTTATTTTTTTTTAAGATTTATGTAGACTTTTTAATTGATTTTATGTGTTTTAGTTTTTTTTCTTTTCTTTTCTTTTCTTTTGTAAACCATGTATGATTAATAAACTAACTATTTTTATCATTAAATGTGTACATATATTTTCTCATAAATGAAAATAAAAAGTAATAATAATAAAATAGAAAAACAAGTCAAATTTCCTTTTTAATTTAAATTTTCATCGTTTTCGTTTTCAATTTCCAATTTTTATTTCCTTTTTACTAAACCTAACTTGTACATATTTTACCCTCATTTATTTTTCCCCTTTCTCACCTAAACCTAAATGTACTACCCCAGATCCTACGTTTTATAGATTTCCTACTTTACCATCGGACTTTGATGACCCATCAGAGAGAGCTCGTCGAAATTCACTCAACACTCATCAGAATTTATAATTTGACCATCTAACATGGATCAAATAGATTATTTGACACACATTTCCATATGTAGACTTGTTTTTTGGGGGGTATTATATTATTTTTTTATTTTTGTTTTGTATTTTTTTAATTTAATGTAATTATTTTTCTTATTTTATTTTTTGTTTATTTTATTTTATTTTATTTTATTTAACATTTTTTTGTTTTATTAATTTTATTTTTATTTATTATTTAATTTTGTTTGTTAATTTTCAGGAATAACTTGTTTTTCGTAAGTTAAATGAATAACAAACTTGAATGAGCCTAATGGTTAAAAACATATGTTTCTTCCTTGCAGGTCATATGTTCAAATCCATTGTGGGGTAGGATGATTATTATTATTTTTGGTTTTAACCTTGGTATTTTTTATTGTTCGTTAATAGGGGGTAATTAGTTTAATTTTTTACAAGAAAATAGGGTAATTAGTTTTGTTTACTTTGTTAAAAATGATAAATTAATGTAAATAATTTTCTAGTTTCATTTTTTAAATTTATTTTTAATTATTTTCCTAATGTTAAAAAATAAAAATAAAAAAAGGAAAATTAGAGAAAAGTATGCTACAAGTTGTGGGTCCCATGTCGTCTGGGTTATTATTCATGCTATCCATAGGGGCTAAGTTATTTGATGACTACGTGTTAATCTCTTATGTAGGTGGGATTTCTCTTTCTGTAGGTTCCAAAAAAATCAATGGTCGAGATTGACCCATAGGCTTGATCAGTGGTTGTTGAGTGAAGATTTTTAAACGACCATAACTTTTGCTACAAGTGTTAGAATGAGGCATGTGATACCTTGTGATAACTTATCTTTGTAACACTCACATTTTTGTTTCTGAAACGTAAAAAAAAAAAAATGGAAGGAAAAGGAAACAAAGAGTCGTGAGAATTGAGGAATCTCTCGTGTGTGTTATAAAAGAGAACTCATAGGATAGAGTATTGACTTTTTCCCTTTGTAACAAAATATGGTACTATTATTTATGAGTAATAAAGAGCAGAAGACATTTTGAAGTCCCGGTTGTTTGAAAATGCTTGTGGGACTATTCTACACTTGTATTTGTGGTTTAAGATTTATGGGTATTGATCATCTTAAATTTTTTTTGTGCTTAGTATCTAGAATTATTATGTTGTTGTGATTTCTTATGAGTGTAGGGATGATGTTATAACATATATTGGATGTCATGAACTATTTATGTTGTTTAAGTATCATTTTAGGCTATTCTCATATTCTAGTTTTTCTCTTGGGATAGGTTAGAATTAGTCAGATTAGATTAGTTTGATTATAGTTTTATTAGCCTTAGGATTAATTAGAAATTTTTGGAGAGTGGTGAACTGTCTTTTCCATTTTTATTCAATTAATTCAGAGCAGTACCAAGGCCCATATACTTGCAGGAAACACTACACCAAATGAGAGAAGACATAATTGGGACCTTCCATCGGGCATTCTCCCTTACCTACTTGAAAGGCCATTTAGACCCGTCAACACTTTGTTAAATTATCATTTTGATATGACAGGAGATTTGATATTGATACTATCTTTCATCAAACTGCATCCCCTCATATCACTTACCATATTCATGAATGACATATAATACATAGCTTATGTAAGAATGACCATAAAGTTTTGATCCTCTTGGATTGGTTCTTGAATTATCTTCTCCCTGTTATTTCCAAGGACATAGCTACCACTATGCCTAAGATTGAAGAGGAATCGATTCTTAAATCACTACAACTTGATATTGTTTATTCCTAGTTTGGATATCTATACATTGTTACTCTATATTCTCCATGTAATCATTCCTTAGAACAGAATACACTAAGGCATCCCATGCCACTACTGTTGTTATAGGGTATGATGCCAAACCCTCAATTCATTAGGTCAAACAAATTTCTCCATTGGTAGTAGCATGTATGGTAACCATTATGGTGGATCCAACCATTCATTTGGCCTTCTTTCATATGGTTACATTAACACTTACCATCCTAGTCCTGAGAGATAGTACATCTATTCAAGGGTCTCATGCTCATATTCATATGCATGGAAATTCATGTAGTGTTCCTTCTTGCAATAATGCCTCCACATCATATGGTCCTAGTATATCTTATGGTGTTCCCCATTCACAAAAGCCATATTATATTTTCTTGGTCTTCCTCCAAGTTATTGGTCACCTCAATATCACTTACCCCCATTTCAAGTCAACATGGTTCAACCCATTCCTCCCTAGAAAGTTCAAGCATATCCACACAAAAAATGCACCCAATCCCTATAATGTGAAAAAAAATAGAAATAAAAGCAAAGGGAAAAAAAAGATGTTTAACTAGAACTAAAGGACTAGGGGAAACTCACCAAAGTAACCTGCTAATGCTGGCGGAAACCCCAATCTCACAAATTAGAATTAGGATCCAAGTAATCCATAAAATCAAGGGAAGAATGGTAATATTAGAGCTAACCATCCTTGTGTTAAAAGAAGTACATTTAGTCAATATACCCATTAATTCTATCATTTATTTGAGGTACGCCACTTGAGAGAGTAAGTTGTTTCTAAAGTTAATTTTAACCTTACAAAAGGGAAAGGTAGAACTCAAACTACTCATCCTCCTACTTCCTAACTTATCATGCCACAAAACCCCTTTCCACCACAAGGGTTAGTAGCTATTCATTCAAAAACAACGTTTATACATCAGCCATCTACCTCTATTCCATTAGGAGACCCTTCCTTCCAAAATATTACATGAATGTTGTGGATATCTATTCAGCCCTTCATTTTGATAAACAAAAGTTACACAAGCCATTGTGGAATCATAAATTCAGCCAAGGGAAGGAAAAGAAAGCAGAGAAAACAGAATGTGCAACAAGAAACAATTGGAAGGACAACGCAACACCAATTTTGGGAGAAAGAGGTTGCAACCGAATCAAGAAGAAGAAAGAACTCTTCGGTTCTCAACCAGCAATCCTGAACTAGATTATACATATAGGGGATCCATATGATTGTAAAGGGTTGTTGGGGTTGTTTTTGCTGCTAAAGTCATTGTTGTTATCATTCATGTTGTTAGTTTAGCTAAGTTCTGAGTTATGGTTATGGAACCATACCGATATTGTAATAGAGGCATGTAGTATTGTAGTGTTGGAAAGAGCAAGGGACTGAGATAACCTTGTCTCATAGTAGTACAGAATCACTTTATATTATCTTTGGCATGACCAACTGTATCCGTAACTCAATCTGATCTTGTATTTTGAGGAGAAACTTGTTATATGTTAATACAGTGGGAGACCCAAATTTCTTGAATATATCTTGTGTATTTAGTCTTCTGAACATATGGAATACTATGTTATATTTTATGTCTGAAATGATTAAATGGTTATAGTTTACATGTGAATTTCATCAAAATTATTTTTTCTCCATTCTCGTTTAGGAAATAGTCAGAACTGTAATAGGTTTAAGCTATCTTGCGTAGGTCTTATATGAAACTTGATACTTCATAGATCTACCTAAGTATTATGTTTACCCTTCCCTATCCTAATCGTCTCGGTTGCACTTTGGCTGATACTACTTCCCTCCCAAGAATATGAAAATTCCAGTGCTCTAGACTACATCGATACCTTTTGTTGGTAACCTGAGAAGGACCCTGGTCTGATCACTTTTGCACCAAGAAAATGGTGTCATTGTCGGGACTTGTGTTTTAAAAGGGAACCTGTAAGGAGAATGCTTTTGTGGATCTATAGATCTTATATTCAGCAATGGTGGGAATGCAATTATGATGCTTTTATATGGAAGGAAGCGAAGTTGCGAGGTAAAAGCGTGAATGATACAAGAGATTCTATCTTTTACTCATAAAGTGACCAGTATGAGATATTCTCGGTAAATTTCCTGGAAGAACTATTCCATTGGGTAGATTGGCTACAAGAAGTTGTAGACTTCAAAGAATGTGTCAAGAAGACATGTACTTGGGACACAAAGAAATTCGTAGCACTTCATCAGTTGGATCACCAGATCATGCGAGCAATTGATTTCTAGGTTAACATGACTCTAGAAGGATATATCATTGAATTTGTAGATGAGAATCACCAATATTTTTCATGGGCGAAATAGATTTTCAAGAAAGGTGCACATGGAAGATTGTTGAGGGAAATCCCCCTATGGATCAAAGAATTCTTGATGGAGGAGGGGATGATAAATATTCCCTCAACTAAGATGGTAGCCTAAACAGCTACGCTTGGGGTAAGGTGATTTTGGAGTAGGATCATGACCTAAGAAGGGGAAAGGGTTCTTTGACGGATGGGGGAATATCAAGAAAAGAACGCAAGAAACAATTGAGCCTTGAGGAGAGCCACCATAGTTGAGAAGTTGTAGTGTGGAAAGTTAAAGAAATAAGTAAAGCAGTATGAGATGTTACAGAAATAAATCGTATCAAGAGGAACCGATGAAAGAAAGAAGTAAGAGTTGAGGAAGGTAAGAAGACAATAAATATTGGTCAGTCTAAGATTACAGCAGAGAGAAGCACAGAGAGGAAGGAGTCCTCAGGTGGGTGGATGAGAAGAGGAGTGTGGAGAAGCAAGGGAATACTGAGAAGATATGGACCTTGTAGGAGACCAAGAATGTCCAGCCCTAATATCAAGAAATGTCAAGAATCGAGCCAAGAAGGCTACTCCAGAGGAAGAAAACGAGACCCCCCAAATCAAAGAAACTCACTCAGAAGTCAGTGGAACTAGCCCCGAATCACCCATTCCCCAGGTGTCTTCTATAGCCGTGGTAAGCTCTATACCGCATACTTATTCTAGTTCTATTCCATCGCATCCAGTTAGTCAGTTGCAGTCTATAAGTGTAAACACTGGGAGGATATTGGGATCCCCTGACAGATCACAACCAAGGCCATTAGGTTTCATTCGAATAGGAATAGTGTGACCCACAATGGATGGAAATATGGGAGGTTCGATTGCCCAATACCCAGAGTTCTAGGGTAAAGGAGACAAGGATGTAGAGCAACATTGGTTTCTATGTGAAGCCATTTGGACATCCAGAGGGACTCTCAATGCAAACAAATTAGTAGAGTTTCAGACTACCTTGATGGGTCATGCCCTCAAATGGTACATGAAATCTATTGAACTTGGGGTGCAAGGAGAAGTGTTCACCCTTGCCCAAGTTCGGTTGAATTTCATCGTCGAATTCAAACTACCTCAGTTAGAGCAACAAGCTCTCTCTAAGTTGTGGGAGATTCAACAAAGGGAAGGAGAATCTTCCTGGGAGTACAGTAAAAAAATTTAAATATGCTATTGGGAGGTTAGCACATCCAATTCACAAATCTCATCAAAGAGAATGGTACATCCAAGGATTACTACCACTGATGAGAAGTATCTTAACACAATAGCAGATAGTCACCTTAACAGACGCCTTGGAAAATTCGATGAAGATCGAAGCCATGGAAATTTATCCATGGAGTCTGAGGGTGACTAGGCCTCTAGTGGATGCAAATTTATCACAACTCTAGGGACAAATATCGGTGCTAATCAAGAATTAACCATACCAAGACTAGGACGACCTCAAGTTTGGTGCATAAGATGCTACACAGAAGGGCATATGGAAAATGAAATGTTTGCGCGAGAGGGGAATGGGACCTCCTCACAATATAATGGGACCCTCTCTAGGACCAACGGGAGGATTTGCACAAGTATCTGCGACTCCACCATTCCACGCACTAGGGATATATCATACCTTTCCAGGCACTCATACATCTCAACCAACTGAGTATTGTGAGATTTTTCAGACACATGGGAATGCACCGAGGAAGTTTCCTATCATGCAGAAGTACACGACTATTCCTAATATAATACATTGTGAGTTATGTGCATCTACGACACATGATACAAATTAATGTAGATCATTGGATGCACTTGTTGATAGATTAGATCAGACAACATTCATAATAAATGAAACCCCCCAAGGACCTAGAAGAGGCCAGGGAGGTGGGGTTGGAGGTGGATTCAAAGGAGGAAGAAATGGAGGAAGAGAGCCAAGCAAATGTTACAGTTGTAACAAACAAGGTCACTTGGCTAGAGACTGCCCTCACCCAAGACGACCATGGTGCTCTCACTGTAGAACTAATGGGTATGTAATTGAATATTGCCCAGAGCTGATCGCTAAATAGGAAGATCGAGCTCATCAACAAGGAGCTAATTTCATAGACTCGTAACTGAAAAGGGGAATCAAGGGAAAAATACTTAAGATCAACATCATTACTTGTGGAGGAGAAAAAACTGGGGTAGATGCAGAAATTCATCCCAAGATTCATAAAGTTGTTCCCAAGGATGATAGGTATGACCCTTTGAAACAAAATTTGTTCTTCAAAGATGAAATAGAAATATTTAAGAGTATCCACTCTCCAAAGATAATGGAGAATTCCCCTAAAGTCACCTCTCAACTGAAACTTGCACAAGACCCTACCTCACCCACTGACACCTAGAAAATATATAATTTCAAAGAGACACCATGAGAAATCCCAAAATGTAATCAATCTCTGGTTTCAATTGTTCTTTGATATCTTAGTGGATGACCAAATTATGGATAAGTTGTGCAACACCCTGTACCTAATTCTGGGAAATGAGGGAACCCCAGAAGCCATAGTAAGTACCAACCTCCCTAAGAAGAATACCTAGAGAATACAAAGAAGAAAGGTGAAAATAATTTAGGTTAGAAGCCCAACTAGATGATTTTGAAATCAAAGATGTCATGCTATATTTGGGATCCAATGTAAACATCCTACCTAAAAATGCCTGGGAAGATCTAGGAAAACCTTAGTTAGTGTATTCCCCCATCCAGTTGAGAATGGAAAACCAGTACTGCATTTTCCAAGTAGGAAGGATGGAAAATGTGGAAATTGATGTTGCAGGAGTTAAAACCACAGTCGATTTTGAAGTAATTGAAATCATGGGAGATAAGGATCCCTACCCTACTCTACTCGGAATTGACTGGGCATACGAAAACTATGTTATCATTGAACTAAAGAGGGACACAATGACGTTTGAAGTGGATGGGATAAAAGTAGTTCAACAATATACACTGAACTAGTGGAAAACAATATGGAATCAGATGCTCTTGACCAATTATACACCATACAGTAGGAACGAGACCATTTGACATAAATCCCACTGCAGATGGATTGGTAAGTTGGAGAAGCATACATATTGTTTACGAGGATTCAGAATTAACATTTGATAGTTGGTAGAAAGGCTCATATGAATGATTCTCAAAATGACTCACAACTATCAGAGCAACGAGATGGATTGGAACCGAGATCATAGAACACCCAACATACGATGGTACCTCAGAGGTACACAGTTTTCTTGTTAGCATGGAAGAGAAAATAAAAGTGGATCAAAGGATCTATGTTCTTGAATTAGCCTCGCAAGATACCCCTGCTAGATGGTGGGCCACTCAGAAAGCCTTGATTATGGAGTGGGAAGACGTGAAGCAAGCCATATGATGTCGATTCCAAAGTAGGGATCAATTGAAAGAAGATATGACTATATATTTTCAATATGTGCAACTGTTTGATGGACGGTATGACCCCAAAGTGCATATTGAGCATTGCTTGAAGCAGTGGCAAGTTGTGAAAGTACCATCTCTCCTATGGGTTTAGGTATTTCTCCATTCACTGGTTCCAATCCCAAAATCCCGATACATACATGAAGAAACCAAAATACAAACAAGTTTTTGGCAGACCTTATAGGACCAATTTTTAAAGAACTTCTCCTTTATAAGTAAGTACCCTGAGCTCAACACAATCCTTCAAAGAATTAGAGAAATGTTTTTTACTAACACTTGCAAAAAGAGATCAAGTCCAGTGGTATTTGCTAACCATGTTCAATCACTTCAATCTAGTATGATTGTTGAATCTGATAAGATAGTTGTAGCTTGTTGCAAAGTTGATAAAGACCTGGAAAAACTTGATGACTTAGAAGAGCTTAGAAACTTAACTATTCAAGAAATGGAAGGAAGTAGAGACATTCGGGATATTATACCTAGTCACAGATGTAGCTCCTATAACCATCCCCTAAAGTTGTGAAAAGTTAATATAGGGAGTATGGAGCATCCTATGATAGCTTCCATAAGAAATTACTGGGATGAGCAAACTATGAATGAAGTACACATTCTATTGCAGGAGTATGAGGACTTGTTCCTAAAAACGTTCTCAGAATTGAAAGGTATAAAACGAGCCATGGGAGAAATGAAAATTGAGTTGAAACCTGGCTCAAGACCTATGAAGAACATACCATACTGACTTAATCCTAAAATAAAAGAGAAGTTCAAGGAGGAAGTGGAAAAAATTCTCGCGGCATGACTTATTTTCTCAATGATTGAAGAAGCAGAGTGGATTAGCCCCACAGTTATCTAGAGTAAGAAATATACAGAAGACATTCGGGTCTACGTGGACTACAGAAGTTTGAATTCAGCATGTGTGCATGATTTGTTTCCAACACCTTTTAGTGACGAAGTGTTAGATCAGGTTGCAGGAAAAGAATCTTATTCGTTTAAAGACAGATTCTCAGGATGTCACCAAGTCAAAATTGTAGAGGAAGACAATAAGAAGACCACATTCATAACTGAATGGAGGTCATTCACATACAAGGTAATTCCCTTTGACTTAAAGAATTCCCATGCAGTCTTCTCTCGGATCGTAATAGCATCATTTCGAAAGTTCATCCACAAGTTTGTAGAAGTATACATGGACAAATGCACAGTATACAACCTGTTAAACGACCATGTAGGGCTACTCTGGTTAATGTTTTATAGTTGTCATGGATTGCAGATATATCTGAATCTAAGAACATGCATCTTTTGTGTACCACATGACAATTTGGTAGGCCATATTGTATGGAGAGAAGGAGTCTTGGTAGACCCAGCTAAATTTGCAGTCATTTTGAACATGCAACCACCTACAAGTGCTAAATTGTTGCACTCTACACTTGGACATACAGGATAATACCACAGGTTCATTAGAAGATATGCAACTATCATCGCACCTCTAGAAAAAATGTTGAAGAAGTCTGAAATATTTTGGTGGATACCAAAATTTGACAAAGCATTCGACATTCTCACAGAAAAACTAAGTATTGCACCTATCTTGATATTTCCCAATTGGGAAATTGAATTCTATGTACATGTGGATGTATCAAGAATTTCCTTGGGAGACATCTTAGCGCAACCAAGGGAAGGAAGTATGGACCACCCTATCTATTTTTCCAGCAGAAAAATTTTGCAAGATGAATAAAACTACACGACCACTGAAATGGAAGGTCTAGCTATGATTTATGCATTATAAAAGTTTAGACACTATTTGTTAAGCTCTCATTTCAAGTTTTTTACTGACCACTCTACGTTGAAGTACCTAGTCAGTAAACCAGTATTGAAGGAAGGATTTGTAGGTGGCTACTTCTCTTTCAAGAATTTTTATTCGAAGTAGTTTTCAAACCAGGAAGATGCAATGTAGGTCCAGATCAACTATCCAGGTTGAAATCAGGGGAAAATGGTGGAGCAGTGAATGATCAGCTCCCAGATGCAGAACTATTCTAAATTGAGGCCATACCAGAGTATCTTGAATACATTGTTGTCTTCCTCAATACATGGACCTGCACAGAAACTTACTCTGCAATCCAAAAATGACATATGGTGGTTCACGCAACTGACTATCAACTAGTTGCAAGAAAACTTTACAAATCGGGACTAGACAACATCCTTAGGAGATGTGTCTTGAACCACGAGAGACATGATATCCTATGGGAATGCCACAGTGGAGTTGTGGGAGGACATGTTGGAGGTAAGGCTACTACACAAAAGGTACTTCAAGCTACATGATGGTGGGCTACATTATTTAAAGATGCTAAAGAGTATGTTAGATCTTGTGACACCTGCCAAAGAGTCGGAAAGCCATGATGCATATATGAAATACCCCTTCAGCCAGTCAAATCACTTTAGGCATTTGAGAAGTAGGTTGTTGACTTTATTGGACTGATCAACCCCCTTGGCTAAGAATTCAAAGGCCAGATAAATCATCACCGCAACAAAATATCTCACAAGATGGGATGAAGCAGAGGCAGTTCAAGACTATTCGATAGATACATCTACTAGATTTATCTGTGAAAACATCATCACTCGGTTTGGATGTTCTAGAATCTTCACCAGTGATCAAGGTAGTCACTTTATTAGCAGCACAATCACATTGTTGAAAAAAAAATTCTTATACAACACCATAAGAGCATTCCCTACCATCCACAAGCTAACGGTACAGTGGAGGCATTCAATAAAATTCTGGAAAGAGGATTGACAAATGTATGTTGCGCAAACAGGGAAGACAAGGATGATAGAGTTCTAGTAGTCTCATGGGATTACAAGAATACCACAAAGAAGCTACACAGATATACCCCATTTCAGTTGGTTTATGGGAAATAAAATGTTTTACCTGTAGATTTTATCACCCCTATTCTCTATATAGCATGGGCTACACACATGACAGATGTGAATCGGTTTCACAAAGGATTGTAGATTTGCAGGAACTTGAGGAAGCGAGATTTCTAGTAGATTTTCATCAGTTATTTGAGAAAGTTAGATAGAAATATTGGCACAATGGGTACATTAAGTCCAAAATACTTAACCAAGGGGATAAGGTACTACTCTATGAAAATCGGTATCAAAAACATCCAGGCAAGTTGTGCATGCATTGATTGGGTCCATTTATAGTTGCGGAAATCCGACACTCTAGTGTAGTCAAGCTAGCACAACTAGACAGTATCCTTCGACCAGGTTGGGTGAATGGTGCCCGCCTGAAACCCTACATTTCTCATGATTGAACCAAAGGAATGTTGCTCCAGTCCAAGGGAGCATGAACAATAGTTATATTTGAATTTTCTATAATTTCTTTAATTCAGTTAATAATGTCAGAATTTTCATAGTGGCGCAATGACATATGTTTTTTCCCATCTAATTGTTGCTTCAGTTCAGAAACAATTACTTGGATGCCTAGGGTCAGAAGAGTCACCCTTACATTAAATGAATTCATTAAACATGACGGGGAACCCCATTGTGGTCGGGGGGGACGAATTTGAATTGTATCACAGCCCATGTGCCATATGCATCATTTCTAGTCATACCCTTTATGGTAGCTATAGTAACCCATTGGAACATTCCTTCAAGCCATAAAAGTGTGATATGTGTGGATGCCATCGATATCCCCATTGGGATTCTCAACCGTTAAAATGGTAAGCCCCTCATTTCGACCACGTCCCTGTCAGTCTGTTCATTAATTCCCTGATCACCTTAGGGATTTTACTCCGTTACCAGTCCTGTCAAACGTCAGAGCCTGAGATTGTGTTGTTGTCTTAATGATGAGCATGTTTATGAGTAATTACAGAGATCTCCAGTTATCCCGTTTATAATATATCATGAACCCACATGAGAGACTTACTGTTTATCTTAGCTATCTTTTGTTTTGTGCAAAATGCACCCTCGTCTCATCTGTGAAATCCCTCGCTCCCTAGTTGTGACCCCGACCCCCAACTCAACCAGTCTAGTTTTCCATCAATCCAGAGCCAACATACCGAGAGTAACAGGAGGCTAGAGTTTAGCTCCAAAAGAAGAAATTCCAGATGAACTGTGTGATCCCTGTGTCGAGGTCATGAGCAATTTCAAGGGAAAGACCGAGAAAGTAAAACTCCTTGACCTTGACCTGATGGACCAAGTATTGTTTCCTCATATGAATATTAGTGTGTTCTAGGACTTGGCTCCAAATGCAATCGGAGGCATGCAGTTTGTTTCAAAGCCAGAATTCATCAACCTATTTAATTCCACCATCATGAACCTCACGAATCTATCGGTCTTTGAGTCCACTAGTGAGGTTGTGCGGTGCACCAAGTTTTTGATCATTCAGGTGCACGGCAAGAGCTTATGGCTCAATAAAAGATATCCAATTTATGTCGAGGACATCTAGAAGCTCACTGTATTATCCCTTAAGGGTGAAGATGTATCGAAAGGATTCCAAGGACCAAGTAAGCATTGGAAGAAGAAGGGTGAAGTCAGCTTGTATGAGAAATTCCATACACAAAGAGGCAGAAGCACAACCAAAATTGATCCAATCCTACCAAAGACAGTTCAGACATCCTGTTACGTAATCGCTAGTAAGGTTATGCACTTGTATTACAAGGGTGAATGTACTTTGGATGCTCTCTCAGTAGCATACTTTTGTGCGAATGGAGCAGTGTTTAACTGGTGCAGCTATTTGCTAGAGGATCTCATCATTGCTTGTGAGGAAGCTCAGGAGAAAAGAGGAATTTTCACATATGGATACTTTCTCATTGCATTCTCAATGTGGAAATGGAGGTCACCCATAAGAAGACAATTGTCACCTACAGATAAGGGGCACCTAACAAAAATGTTCAAACCTTGGCATTCAAGGTTGGACTCAGAGAACAAGGAGTTCAACAATGCAACGTTCCTAAAGTGGTACAACCAGCGCATCGACACAACTCAACAGTTGCGCATACCACAAGGGATATTAAATCTAAATGCAAGGAACATATCCTTTGCTCTAAATCGCCACTACACTTTTGTTTGGCCGAGGCATGAGAAGCCTGAGGACTTCCACACAAGGTTGCTACCCTTCTATCTAGATGAAGAGGCCTTTGACAAGGAAGTAATGTCATGGAATGGTGTTAAGAAAAACCCACGCAAGTCAAGTATGCATTACATCTTGCCACTATAGCTCCTGAAGAAAAAGGGGTAGGAAAAAGGAGTAGAGTCAGGTTTCAACCCAACAGACAAGAAGCAAAAGGTCCAAATTTCAATGGACTCAGAAGAAGAAGAGGATGAGAAACCCCTGGAGTGGAAAAAGAGGACATTTCCAGTGTTTATGTGGCTCCTAGAATATACCGTCCTATCAAGTAGAGATGTCAATGAGATCCTCCTTGCTGCATTTATATGAGATTTCTCAGTAAAGAAACCTTGAACAAGGGTTTTCCCAGCCAAAGTGATAAATCCACAACCGATATCCTCGACCCTACCTCATACCAAGGCCACCACGTGTGCTTCCCAGACTATGATTAACATCATAGATGACCCTGATCCAGATGTCAGTTCATACATGACCTTCATTACCGATAAATCCCCATCGCCACTGCAATACACCACCGTTCCATCCCAACCCACTTCGCTCGATCCAATGTAACTAGAATTCCCTGAACCATCTGAGCATGTGGAAGAACCACCTACCTCGACCACTGCATCCTTGAGACAGCTAGTTGCTCCGAGTATATCCATTTCGATCACTCTACCCTCGGCATAAAGTCAACAACTAGAATTCCAACCACCTACTACAATATCACAAGTTCCAATTACCCAGAGTCCTCTCTCAATAGTGAGTGTTGAGATTCCAATTATCAGAAGCGAGACTACAAAAAAATTTCTACCTATAGAGACAGGAACACAACCGGTTCAGAAAAAACACCAAACAACATCTAGCCAGATCACAACATCACTGAAAGAAAAGTTGGAGCTAGTACTCTAGAATCTGTAACAGTGTGCAGAGCTACTACAACTTTTCTTGGAAAAGACAAAGGTTCTCCCCCTACTCCCAGCAGCTATGAAGACTAAAATTGCACAACAATTGGAAGTTCCATCACCCAGAGAAGAAGAAGTGGAGATGCCCTCAGAAAAATCTATGGCTAGCGGACTACCACTTCAAGCTAGACTACCCCCGGATGCCGCTCTTCAATCTGGCGAGTTCACTCATTTGCCAATGTCACAACTAGTAAGCCTCATTCGAGCCTCTACTGACCAATTAGAGCGTATGATCTAGCATAAAGAAATGGAATTTGACTTTTGTAAGTAAGAAGGACTCCTCGCACAAACACAAAGAATGTAGGAGGAGCAGTTGAAGATTCAAGGAGAGCATAAATTTGAGAAGGTAAAGGAAAAATTAACATAAGCTTGGACTATGTTCAAAAAGACAGTGCCTCAGCTGTCAGAATCTAGCACAACGGATGAGCCAACATAATAGATTCAATTGGTTTAGGTCGGCTAGATTGAGCTAGTCACAAGAGCCAAAAATATCAAAGTGCAATTGCAGGAAACCAAACTATAAGCTGAATTACAACCTCCCAATCTCAAGGAATAGTTGGAAAAGGTTTTTTTGGAAGGAAACAATGCCATAATAACATTGCACAAAAAGACTGCAGAGTGCACTGCAATTTTTAAAGAGATCAACGATTGGATGGGAGTCATATCATGGTGCAACCAAACACTGGAGGAATTGCGCTAAAATATCCAATCCCTCAATGAGGAAGCAACCAAATCCCTAGACCCACTACTAACTAGAACAACAAGAACAATTTGATGAAATTCAGCAAGTCGACAATTATATGAATGCACTGTTTGAAGCTTTGACAGTGGAAAAGAAAGAACTCTGAGAGTTTCAACTAGCATTCCAAGTCACCTACCTACAGATGCATCAAGTGGATGCTATTGTTGACCAGAATGGAACTTCGTTGTTGCATACAAACCAGAGGAGTTCACCACATATGCAACCCAACAGTTTGTTGCAGAAACTTTAGTCCTTGCAAGGAAGTGGTAGGACAAAGTTGCGAACTTCCAGGACATGAGGAAGAAATCCCTAGAATTGGTACCTAAATTGGACCCTTCGTTTGAAGGAGATAAAGAAGAAACAGTCCAATCTAGAAGTGGAAGAAACCTGGAAGAAAAAGGAAAGGAAAAACAACAAGCCAATTGAGAGACCACTAAAGAGATAAATAATTGACTCGGGGCGAATCAAGGATTGTGGTCAGAGCCTATTGGGCCCTTCATTTTGATAAATAGAAGTTGCGTAAGCCATTGTGGAATCAGACAGTCGGCCAAAGGAAGGAACGGAAAGCAGAGAAAAAAAAATGTGCAACAAGAAACAGTTGGAAGGACAATGCAACACCAATTTTGGGAGAAAGAGGTTGCAAGCAAATCAAGAAGAAGAAAGAACTCTCGGGTTCTCAACCAGCAAGCCTGGATCATATTATACATATAGAGAATCAATATGATTGTAAAGGGTTTTTGGGGTTGTTGTTGTTGCTAGAGTCATTGTTGTTATCAGTCATGTTGTTAGTTTAGCTAAGTTATGAGTTATGGGTTCGGAACCAAACCAATAATGTAATAGATTCATGTAGTATTGTAGTGTTGGAAAGAGCAAGGGACTGAGATAACCTTGTCTCACGGTAGTATAGAATCACTTTCTATTATATTTGGCATGACCAATTGTATCTGTAACTCAATTTGATCTTGTATTTTGAGGAGAAACCTATTATATGTTAATACAGTGGGAGACCCAAATTTTCTTGAAGATATCTAGTGTATTTAGTCTTTTGAACATATTTAATTCTATGTTATATTTTATGTCTGATATGCTTAAATGGTTATAGGTTACATGTGAATGTAATCACAACTTTGTTTTCTCCATTCTCGATTGGGAAATGGTTAGGACTGAAATAGGTTTAAGATATCTTGTGCAGGTTCGATGTGAATCTTGATACTTTGGAGATCTACCTAAGTATTATCTTTACCCTCCCCTATCTTATTCGTCTCGGTTGCGCTTCGGGTGAGAATTCTTCCATCTTGGGAAGATGAAAATGCTAACGCTCTAGACTACATTGGTACCTTTTGTTGGTAACTTGAGAAGGATCCTGGTCTTATCACTTTTGAGCCAACAATATCAATCTTCATACTTGTAACCCACAATATGGAATTCCCCTTGAGCTCACCCCACCCAAAAAATATGGAATTCCACCCTTAAATATTGGTCACTTTCAAATCTTGTGACCTAATGTAGACCTTTTTCCTAAAGGAGAAAACACATCTTTATGTCATTCTACTTATAAACTACATATGAAGGCCACTCATAACTATAGTATTGTGGATGAATTGGAATAGTCCTATATAGCCATGTCTATCGTTAAGGTCCTTTAAAACTATCCTTCATAGTGAAAGTGCTTAATATAATATTTGGGTGCTTTTGATCCTTTGGATGATAGGTTAATCACTTTTGACTTAGATAGGGTGGAGCCTCATCTCATGTCATTGGTTGCATTTCAAGTTCCAATTACCATAAAAAACCTTATTATCCATCATTACATTATTAATGAAGGTGAATCTACATTTGTCATGTCTAATAATGTGTGGAAAGATATATGTTCTTCTGAGTTACTTCCATCAACACTCACCCTTTGTGATTATGATGGTCATCCTTCTCAAACTCAAAGACTTTTACAAAATGTTCCCATTGAACTAGTTGGTAAGATGGTGATGATGAATATTTAATTTTTAGAGGCCCAACTTGACTATAATGTTCTTTGAGATTGTAGTTATATGTATGCTATGAAGGAAAATTCCTTATCATTTTCTCAACTCTTGATGTTTCCTCGTTATGGAAAGGTCATGTCCTTGGATAAACTTACATATTAAAATCCAAAACCATAATCCAATTATAACAATGTCTAGCCTACCCTTGAAGGAAACCAATCCATGTTGTCTTTTATAAGTAGTCTTGATGTCTTTAAATACTTCACCCTATTTGGGATGTATCCCAATCCACCACCACATGTTCTGACAAAAGGAACACCTCTTATATGTGTCATTACGCTAAGGAAACCATATTCTTAGTTGTTAAATGTACTATTGACTCCTCATCTTTTGACGATATCTCTTTGTTGTGGATAATTTTCTCCAAAATTTAGTTTAATTCATCTAGTTAGGTACCTTCGTCAACTAAGTTGTAGGTTTGCAATAAACTACCTGAAGCAATTTCTTCCTTCTAGCCTGAAATTCATCCTCTTTAATTATATTACCCATGACAAGTTTTTCATGCAAATAAATATTATATCCCACAATATTTCTAGTCGACATCAAGTTCATGTTGCTTAAGAATCGCAAGTTGTTTCTCATAACCAAATACCATCTTTCTTTGGTATTTCCATGAATTCCAAATTTGGAAACTTCATGTATGTTTCTAGAGGTATACAAAACCTCTTTCTTAGGAAAATATTACACCTTCTCCTCGACATAAATTAAAGAATATTTTAAAAAGTGGAAAATATCGTGTAGTGGTTCTGGTTGGGTTGAATTTATGCTCTTCAAAAACTCCACTAAAAAGTTCAAAATGTAAAACCCACAAGCCTGTCCATTTGATTGTTGAGGAGACATTATTTGATACCATGCAACATTATTTGAGTATATGTGGAATTTCTTAGAAACAACCTTCGCTATGGAATATGCATGACATTTACTTATCTCGGTGGTTTTACTCAAGGTTAAGTGAAATATTCATGGAGTTTTGTAAGGGACTCCAAGAATTTCTACATCTATTTTCTCTTCAATCCCACACGTGATCTCCAATGTCTAGTGGAATCTATATAGTATAGGAATTATATTTAAATCAACTTCTTTGATTCCATTGTCAAATTTCTTCTCCAAAATTAAAAGAGGTGTTTTGTTCTTCCAATAGTCAAGATTGAGTATGTTGAGGCTCACCATGTATACCAAACATCGGTGAATGCACTATTAGATTTCGCTCGAAAATTCAAAATTGTTCCTTCTTGAACCTACTCCATAAGTTTCCATATTGTAAACAATATAT
>CBVK0100485364.1:0-18623 GCA_900067695.1 Picea abies
GCTTCCTTCTAGTGGGTGCTAGAGAAACTAGAGAGTTGGGGCTTCCTTCTAGTGGGTGCTAGAGAAACCAGAGAGTTGGTGCTCTCAAACAAGTTGCAGCTTGTAAAAACAGAGGTTGCAGCCTCACATTGAGTTGGTGCTCAATTAAAGATGATGTACAGAACTTAAAAGACTGCCTATCATTTTGAAGAAGAAGAGTTTTTCTCCCTTTATGGGTTTCCTCGTGAAAATCTGTCTTTGTGTATACCTTATGTGTGATTGATGATTTTTACTTTTACTATCCATATTCTGTATAATGTTGATGATCACTTGAAGAAAGATTAAGAAAGTTTTAACATAATTATAATTGTTTAAGCTCAAAGACAACTGATTCACCCCCCCCCTCTTAGTTGTATTAGTAATTTCAACACTGTACACCCCAACCTTGCACACCGAAACAACAAAGAGTTCTGATTAGTATTTTGAGATCAGAATCCACATGCTGAGTATAATTATTTTTCTAGGTGAAAGTAACATAACTAGAAAATAAGAGTAAGGGAGAGTACTAATGATTACTTAGCTTGGGCTTACAACAAGAATCTTTATGCCCTTGCATCCCGGTGACACATAAGCTATGCTCCCGAGAGGGGTGGAGAGGCCAACGACCATCTGATGGGTACCCTCACAGTCAAAAGGGGCCCATCATTAGTTTGAATACCCAACTTAAAAAGAATTTTGAAGAAAAATTTATAGAAGTAGAGATTCATTATATAGATACTCAATTGTTATAAATGAGGAAACACAGCATTACAGACCCACATATCGGGGTATGGAATGAGATGAGTCCAAACTCTTGAGATTTAAAGCATCCCTAAATTAATAGAAAACTTAATTAAAAATTTCTTCCCTCGATACGTCTTAACAGAAGAAAGTGGTTGGGTCCCAAACCCTCACAAACCCTGGACAAGGTGATCTTTCGGCCAAAGTATGTTAGGCTGAAAACCAAACTTTATCAGCGAAGAATTTGACGTAGCTTATCCCTTATTATAGATCTAGGTATTCATAGAGCTGAAGCAGGCATAAAAGTGAGTTGATATAATACCCCACTGAATGATGGAGTCTTCGAGGGATGCCAACAGGACCTTCAGCCAAGTTCGAAACCCGTAGGGTGGAAGAATCAAGGGCAAGTAAATTTGATTAGGATAAGTGTCATAGATCGATGCAAGAGCATCGTTGGCAAGCACACAGAGGCAGGACCACTCAACACGTGTGAGTTCTTCCAAAAATTCAACGTTGACAGTTGCAGCTGATTTTGAAATCTACCTTCACTCAACGTCGGAATTCACCTTTGGAGGCACGCTTGAACCGATGCTGAATTTTACCCTTTGAGGCACGTTTTGAAAATTGTAAATAGAGTAGGAGTTTCCACTTCGGCTCTGGAATGCAACTGAACTAAGATAGCGTAGGATGAATCTTAGAGTAGGCAAGTAGCCAGGGGAAACCCTAAAAACATCTTTGAGTTATGTAGAAGTTAACACACCCAGTTAGAGAAGGCTGGAATACAGAGAAAAAAACAAGTGGTAAGAGAACTGTGAGTTAGCAGGAGATCTCAATCTCTTGAGTGACTGTAATTTTGAATGTATTGTGTAGCCAGTGGGCACTTGTGAATATAATAGAATGAAAAATTGACCCAAATGTATTTTGTTTGGACTGTATGCATTTTCCTGTTATTTTTTGTTTTCATGAACAAGTGGATACAACTGTGAATTTTCTCAGTTTCAATTGTTTCTCTTCATTGGAAGCTCTGCAAGGTGTGCATCGAGCTAGAGAGGAACACCGTGGATCTGAGTTATCGAAATCCCTCAAACAAAAGGAGTGCGTGGGAGATCGAAGTCTGAACCAGACAAAGATTAGGAGGGATAAAACTTCGGAAGGTGTTGTCGAGACTAGGAATTCATTCCCTATAAGGAACGAAGGTTGAGTCATCGTAGACTTAGAAAATCTTCTAAGTCAGAATCGAGTAAAAGGATCAAAAGGAAGAACTTCATCGAGCTTTGGATCGCTATGGAATTCCCCATGGATCGTTCGATTGGAAGAGGGAGCGCAGACTTTAATGCTGCGTAGATCCAGGTGAGGGGAGTTTAAAGATCAGAACAGAAGGTGGTGAATCCTTGAGGAGGAACATTGAAACCCTGCAGGCTGTTGGATCAAGTGGAGCTGCGAGGAGGTTAGTGGCAAGAGTTTCTCGATGCCCATTTTGGGATTTCGGGTATCGCGAGTTGGAAAGACCAAGACTCTTGTCTTTCAGAATCCCGAACCACGAAATCGCGATTTGACCAGAACCGTCAATCCCAGGGGTCATTGTGGACCGTTGATTGAACGCCATGATATCTTGGCATTTTAGCATTTCATCCACCGGGGGTTCTAAGGGGAAGAGATATCCCTTGTAACAGAATTTCCTGAAATCGCAAAACCCGAAGTCGTGATTCACAAAAGCTTGAGGATAAGGCGCTGGGACATTTCGGCTTTTCAGTGACTGGAGATTCTAAGGAGCAAGGATACTCCTTGTGTCTTGATTTCGCAAAATGAAAAATCCCAAAGGAACAAGCACCGAGACATTTCGGCATTTCGACATTTCAGCCATCGGGGGTTCCAAGGGGAAGAGATATCCCTTGTAATCGGATTTCCCGAAATTGTGAAACTCGAAGTCGTGATTCACAAAAAACCAAAGGGATAGGTGTTGGAACATTTTGGCGTTTTTCCATTTCGGCATTTCAGCCACCAAAGGTTTGAAATGGGAAAGGAGGGACCCTTGCATCATGATTCCCTGAGTCGCAAAACCTTGAAAGAGCAAATGCCAAGCCAGTTCGACATTTCGTGAATCAGGATTTTGAAGGACAGAGAACAGGGGAGTGCTTGCATCACGATTCCCCAATCACGAAAGTCAATAGCACTTGGGAGTTAAGCATGTGGGAACGGATATATGTTCACATGGACGGAGGCTAAGGGATGAGCCAAAGCTCATTAAGCCCTTTTCGTCATTTCTTGACCGGGGAGGTTGAAGGACCAAGAACCATCTGTCGTCGGAATCGCGAAATTGTGAATTATGAAATACTGAAAGGAAAAATGTGGTCATGAGTACATTTCAGCATTTCAGGGTCTGGGTTTTCAAGGGACCAGGAGTTAGGAGACATGGAGTCCTGGCTTGCAAAATCATGAAACCCGAAAACATGAAAAGGAGGCACGCGCAGGTTTTCTCAAGACCTGTACCATAAGGATGAAAGGACCTATGGATTCATCCAAAGGGTTCCATCTAGGAGCCCAAAGGGCCATTTCAGTTCAGGGAAGAGAACGATACAGAGACTGGGAGGTCGTAGAACCCTGCTGAAGTAGGGGGTCTACATCAAGTTGTATCAGAGCATCAGTTTTTCATCTGTAGACTTCAAGCGAAGGAGGAAAATAAGGAGACCGAGAACTCGGAGCTGTACTCTGTGTGTGATAGATAGTTGACATAATGCCACCAAGAAGACGAGAGCCACCTTTATCCAATCATGTTGTAGAGAGGGAGATGTGATAGCTTCACGCCCGATTAGAAAGAATGGAAGCAACACAAAGAAGAGCACCTGACGTTGGGGATGTCGGTGGTGCAGAAAGTGAAGAGGTTGAGTTTGAAGAAGCTGCAAGAGAGGATGCTGCAGAAGAACATTTGTTGAGAGCAATTTTCAGGCTAGGAGGCAGAGCTAAGATAGAGGTCCCCATGTATGAGGGAAATATATATGTTGAAGAACTGTTGGACTGGACAAGGTCCATGGAAAAACACTTCTACTATGAAGATGTCGATGAGGAGAAGAAGGTGAAGCAGGTAGTAACCCGGCTAAAAGGGCATGCAACACTATGGTAGGATGAACTGTAGGCTGAGAGGAGAAGTAAAGGTAAATAGAGGATAAAGAGTTGGGACATGATGGTATCCAAACAGAAGGATAATTTTATACCCAAATACTACCAGATCAATCTGTTCATGAAGCTACAGAACCTGAGACAGAAAGGGATGACAGTCAAGGAGTACACAGAGGAGTTCTATCGGCTGAACATTAGAACTGGACAATGAGAGAGAGGTGAAGAAAGAGTCACCATATATATAAATGGATTGAGATATGATATCGAGGACGAGCTTATCATGATGTCAGTAAGGACTGTGGAAGATGCTTATCAGTTTGCGTTGAAGGAAGAAGAGAAGCTAGCCAGAAAACAGAACCAACGAGGAAGAGGTAAAAGCTCAATGCCAAGCAAAAGTAAGGGATTTAACTGTGACAGAGCACATTCGTCTAAGGACGAGGCTAAGAAACCACACAATCACTCGGAACGAGGAGGAAGTTGAAGAGGAAGATAGAGTAGTGGAAGAAACTCTTCTAGAGGAAGAGGCAGGGGAGGAGTAAGGTGCTATAACTGTGGAAAGGTAGGGCACATGTATTGGGAATGTCCCGAGAAGAATACGGAAGGAGGAGAAGCCCACATTTTAGAAGCACAACAAAGAGATGTTGAGGTAGAAGGAGCAGAGGATGGAGCATCCTTGATGTTGAGAAAAGTTCTCTTAAAACTAGAGGCAGAAATTGAAAAACCAGTGCAAAGAAACAATCTCTTCAGGACAACTTGCAAGACTAAGGATAAAGTATGCAAGGTAATCATTGACAGTGGGAGTACTGAAAAAATAGTATCCATAGAGATGGTGGAGAAATTGGAGCCAAAGACAATTGCACATCTGAGACCATACAAAGTCTCATGGCTGAAAAAAGGACACCAAGTAATGATCGCTAAAGAATGCCTAGTTGAGATTAAAATAGGAGGATATAAAGATGAAATCCTATGTGATGTAATTTCCATGGATGTATGCCATATTATATTGGGAATACCATGGAAGTTTGACAGAAATGTCATTCATGATGGAAGGAAGAATACATATACATTGGAGAAGAATGGTAGGATGCATACGTTGTTGTCAATGGAGGAGAAGAGAGAAAAAGAGGAAGCCACCACAAGCATACTTCTCATGAGTGGGAAGGAACTCCTGAAAGAAGTCAAGGAAGAACAGGAGATGTAGTTCACTATGGTGAGGAAGCCCAGAGTCATCCTTACGAGTACATCAGTGGATGATTTACCTAAAGAAGTACAAGAGCTGCTGGATAATTTTGCTGATATAGTGGTGAATGAGATGCCAAACTCATTGCCACCCATCAGGGGTATCAGTCATCATATTGACTTGATACTAGGAGCAAGCCTACCAAAAAAGGCAGCGTATAGATTAACACCTCAAGAAAATGAAGAGGTTAAGAACCAAGTCCAAGAGTTGTTGGATAAGGGATTAGTCAGAGAAAGTTTGAGCCCATGCATAGTACCAACTGTGTTAAGCCCAAAGAAAGATGGAGGATGGAGAATGTGCACAGACTCGAGAGCCATCAACCAGATCACCATTAGGTACAAATTTCCTTTACCAAGAATGGATGACTTAATGTATTGCTTAAGTGGAGCAAATTTATTTTCCAAGATAGATCTGAAAAGTGGATATCACCAGATCAAGATGAGAGAAGGTGATGAATGGAAACCAACCTTTAATACGAATGAAGGTTTGTATGAGTGGCTAGTTATGCCATTTGTCTTAATGAATGCCCCAAGCACTTTTATGAGGCTGATGAACGAAATTCTAAAATATTTCATTGGCAAGTTTGTGGTCGTATATCTGGACGATATACTGGTCTTTAGCAGGACTAAAGAGGAGCATTTGAGGCACCTAACACAAGTAATGAAAAGGCTACAACAGAAGAAGTTGCTGATTAATTTGAAAACATCCTCTTTTATGAAGACAAAACTCATTTATTTGGGTTTCGTGATCTCTTCGAATGAATTGAAGATGGATCTAGAGAAGGTGAAAGCGATCAGAGAATGGCTGTCACCAAGGAGCATGTTCGAGGTAATAAGATTTCATGGTTTAGCAAGTTTTTATAGAAAGTTCATTAAAGACTTCAGTGGGATTTGTGCACGCATTATGGATATTGTGAATAAGCGGCACAAGTATTTTAAATGGATAGATGAGGCTGAAAAGATATTCAGTATACTGAAGGAGAAGATAATAGAATGACCAATTCTGGTCTTGTTGAATTTCGAAAAGACATTTCAGGTAAAATGTGACGCAAGTGTAGTTGCAATAGGAGTAATTATGAGTCGGGACAATTGACTTGTTGCCTATTTCAGTGAGAAGATGAATGAGACTAAGAGGAAATACTCCACATATGACAAGGAGTTCTATACCATAATTCAAGCATTGAAGAAATGGAGGCATTATCTTTTCCTGCAAGAGTTTGTCTTGTACAACGATAACCAAGCTTTACAATTCATAACCCGACAAGAAAAACTGAATCAGAGACATGAAAAATGGGTTGAATTTATGAAAAATTTTACTTTTGTCATAAAACATATTGCTGGGAATACTAACAAGGTTGTTGATGCGTTAAGCAAGAGATGTTTAATTCTGTAGAAATTCTAGGTGAAGACCTTGGGGTTTGAACATGTTAAGGATATGTATTCTAATGATACAGATTTCAAGGAGGGCTACGAAGCATGTACAAGTCTTGTACTGAGAGATAGAAGTCAGTGGATAGAGTATATGGTTCAGGAAGGATTGTTGTTCAGAGGAAATCAATTTTGCATACCAAGATGCTCAATGAGGGACAATCTTTTGAAGGAGAAGCATAGTGGAGGATTGGCTGGACAGTTCATCCATGATAAAACGATTGCACAGTTGAGAAGCTGATACTATTGGCCAGGTATGAGAACAGATGTGATAAAGTTGGTGAACAGATGTAGAATCTTCCAACATGCAAAGGGGAAAAGACAGAACACTGGATTGTATCAACCATTTCTAATACTAGAGAGGCCTTGGGATGTAATAAGCATGGATTTCATGTTGGGATTGCCAAGAAAACAAAGGGGATTCGATTCCATATTTGTGGTGGTGGATAGGTTTTCAAAGATGGCACATTTCATCCCATGCTGGAAGACCAGTGATGCAACACATGTTGCAAATCTATTTTTCAGAGAAGTTGTGAGACTTCATGGCCTACCCAGGAGCATTGTCTCAGATAGAGACACAAAATTTGTTGGTCACTTTTGGAGGATTTTGTGGAAGAATATGGGTATAGATTTGTCCTTCAACTCAAATTATCACCCTTAGATATATGGGTAGACTGAGGTGGTAAATAGAAGCTTGGGAAACTTATTGAGAAGCCTGGTTACTGAACATCATAACTGGTGGGATAAAATTTTTCTACAAGAAGAATTTGCATACAATGACTCACCAAACAGGAGTACTAGAAGGAGTCCATTTCGAATACTCTATGGAATGCAACCTAGGGGAGTGTTTGAGTTAAGGGACTTGGAGCAGGGAGAGATCAGAAGCGCTGGAGTAGAGGATCTTGCTGCTGAGATGCAGAGACTCCATGGTCAGATCAAGGAACAATTACATAGTTCTAACCAGAAATACAAGCATAGGGTTGATCAACATCGCAGGGAACTTCAATTTGAAGTGGGAGATCAGGTTTTAGCACATCTCAGGAAGGAAAGGTTCCCTAGGGGAACATATAACAAATTGAATATGAAGAAGATAGGACCCTGTAAGATCTTGAGGAAGTCTGATGCAAACGCCTATGAGATCGAACTGCCAGATGTTGTGGGAATTTCACCCATATTCAATGTTTTAGACCTGTACCCTTATAGGAAATATGACACAAAAGGGTCAGAATATCAAGGAAAGATTCAGTGGGGGAAACAGATGCTTGTGGCAGAAAAGCTGCAAATGGAGAAAATTGTTGATCAGAGGATTGGCAAGAAGACCAGGAGGAAGACTTGTTTTGAATATCTAATCAAATGGAAAGGAAACCCAATAGAAGATGCCAGTTGGGAAAATGAAGCTGCTATCTAGAAGCAGGGAAAATCAGTAGAGGAGCTCATGGACAGGAGTCCATGAATTTTTTTCAAGGGGAGTATGATGCAGGAGCATCATTGGCAAGCGTGCAGAGGTAGGACCACTCAACACATGTGAGTTCTTCCAGAAATTCAACGTTGACAAATGCAGTCCATTTTGAAATACGGCAAGCGTGCAGAGGTAGGACCACTCAACACATGTGAATTCTTCCAGAAATTCAACGTTGACAAATGCAGTCAATTTTGAAATCTGCCTTCACTCAATGCCAGAATTCACCTCTGGAGGCATGCTTGAACCGATGTCGAATTTTACCCTTTGAGTCACATTTTGAAAATTGTAAATAGAGCAGGAGTTTCCACTTCGGCTCTAGAATGCGACTATACTAAGATAGCGTAGGATGAATCTTAGAGTAGGCTAGTAACCAGGTGAAACCCTAGAAACATCTTTGAGTTATGTAGAAGTTGACAGACCCAGTTAGAGAAGGATGGAATACAGAGAAAAAAACAAATGCTAAGAGAGAAATGCGAGTTAGAAGGAGATCTCAATCTCTTGAGTGACTGTAATTTTGAATGTATTGTGTAGCTAGTGGGAACTTGTGAATATAATAGAATGTAAAATTGACCCAAATGTATGGTGTTTGGACTGTGTGCATTTTCCTGTTATTTTCTGTTTTCATGAACAAGTGGATGGAACTGTGAATTTTCCTAGTTTCAATTGTTTCTCTTCATTGGAAGCTCTGCAAGGTGTGCATCGAGCCAGAGAGGAACACCATGGATATGAGTTATCAAAATCCCTTAGACGGAAGGAGTGTGTGGGAGATCGAAGTCTGAACCAGACAAAGATCAGGAGGGATAACACTTCAGAAGGTGTTGTCGAGACTAGGAATTCATTCCCTAGAAGGAACGAAGGCTGAGTCATCGTAGACTTAGAAAATCTTCTAAGTCAGAATCAAGTGAAAAGATCAGGAGGAAGAACAACGTCGAGCATTGGATCATTGTGGAAGTCCCCATGGATTGTCCGATTGGAAAAGGGAGCACAGACTTTAATGCTTCATAGATCCAGGTGAAGGGAGTTCAAAGATCTGAACGAACAATGGAGAATCCTCGAGGAGGAACATTGAAACCCTGTAGGCCATTGGATGAACTGGAGTTGCGAGGAGGTTAGCGGTGAGAGTCTCTCGATGCCCATTTCGATATTTTAGGTACCGGGAGTTGGAAAGACAGAGACTCTTGTCTTTCAGAATCCTGAACCATGAAATCACAAAATCGCGATTCGACTGGAACCGTCAATCCCAAGGGTCATTTTGGACTGTTGATTGAATGCCAGGATATTTTGGCATTTCAGCGACTGGGGGTTCCAAGGGGCAAAGATATCCCTTGTAACTAGATTTCCCGAAATCGTGAAACTCGAAGTCGTGATTCACAAAAACTAGAGGATAAGGCACTGGGACATTTCGGCTTTTCAGCGACCGGAGATTCCAAGGAACAAGCATTCTACTTGTGTCCTAATTTTATGAAATGTAAAATCTTGAAGGAACAAGCACCGATACATCTCGGCCATGGGGGGTTCCAAGTGGAAGAAATATCCCTTGAAACTAGATTTCCTGAAATCATGAAACCCGAAGTCTTGATTCACAAAAACCCAAAGGGATAGGTGTTGGAACATTTCGACATTTTTCCATTTTGGCATTTCGACCACCGGAGGTTTGAAAGGGGAAAGGAGGGACCCTTGCATCGCGATTATCCAAATCGCAAAACCCCGAAAGAGAGAACGCCAAGCTAGTTTGGCATTTCGTGAATCGGTATTTTGAAAGACATAGAACAGGGGAGCACTTGCATCGTGATTCCCCGAATCACGCATCGTGATTCCCCGAATCACGAAAGTCGATACCACTTTGGCATTAAGCACATGGGCACAGAGTTGCAGTCACGTGGATGAAGGCTAAGGGAGGAGCCAAAGCCCATTAAGCCATTTTCGGCATTTCGAGACCCAGAAGGTTGAAGGACCAAGAACCATTTGCCGTTGGAATCGTGAATTCCAAAATACCGAAAGGTGGAATGTGGTCATGAGTAGATTTCGACGTTTCGGGGTCCAGGTGTTCAAGGGACCAAGAGTCAGGAGACATGGAGTCCTGGCTTGTGAAATTGGGAAACCCCGAAACATGAAAAGGAGGTGCGCACAGGTTTTCTCAAGACCTGTACTAGAAGGACTAAAGGACCTATGGATTCATCCAAAGGGTTCCAGCCAAGAGCCCGAAGGGCCATTTTGGCTCAGGGAAGAGAACGATCCAGAGACCGAGAGGTTGTAGAACCCTACTGAAGTAGGGGGTCTACATCATAGATGAAACTAAACCTTATTGGTTGGTTCACCCTTACTAGAGAATAACCCAAAAGAAAATGGGAGAGGATGTAATAAATGAAACGAATGACTAGTTAACTGAGAATTTTATTATGCATAGTCCATGCTTGCAAGAAAAATGAGGTTTAAAATTATCACAAGGGACCTTACCTCCCGAGGAGAAACATGTCGAAATCCACCACTAATTGAATTAGCTCAACTCCACTAGAAATCTAAACTCTGCATCAACGAAAATGGAGTGAGGTGTCATGGTGAGTATTCTAAGGGAAATGTGTTAACACAGAGATGAAAAGACAGTGAGTAGTAGACCCAGGAAGCCCAGTAAATGGAATTCATGGAATTAATTCCAAGAAGGTACCTAACCATGTGATGAAGAGGATGTGGCAACCATTAGATGGGACTCAATTAATCCAACATTGGGCGCAAGGGGAAAATGACAGTTCCACTTCATATCTTTTCGCAGGAATTATTCCATACCCTGACAGTCGTGTACCGGTGATTCAAAAACCCTAATGAGAAACTTTTTCATAACAATAAACTCATCCAGTTAGGTCACCACTCTCGTCCCCAATCCGCAAAAGATGGGCACTAGTGTTAGTTCTAGGACTATTCTAAGGCGTAGAACTAACCAGACATTACCCATCAGTTCAATTGCCACAATCACATGGTAGATGGATAGAATCGGCTTTCCTTATGACAAGTGTAAGTTTTTTTATTATTCATAAAATGATGGGACATAGTCTATTAATGATGGCCTTCGTTAGTATGTCGATAGTGTGCCCAGGACAATAGTTTTACCCTAGTGTTCACCTCATAACATATTTTTCCTTAAGTGCAGTAACATCAAACTTGTATAATGTAGTTTTATTAGTTTGAATGATTTTTTTGTATGATGGGTAACCAAGATATACATACATACATACATATATATATATATTAAGTAAGGATAATTCATAGTATAGAGTCTCTTAGGAAAGGAATAAAATTTAATAATGGTGAAAGAAAGAAACAAAAGTCTTTTTAAAAGTTTTTTTTTGGTTAAGAAATTGGGGTTCATTACATATGGTATCAGAGAAAAGGTTACAACACTTGGAACTCGAAAAGGGTCACATTATTCACTTAACACATATTTTTGTTTATGTAAAACTAATAAACTCTTATTGTTACAAACAAAAAAACCTTTTTTGTTTCGTGTTAATCATGGCAGCCCAGAATGACATAGAAATTAGACTTGATGAGAATCCTGAACAAAGAATTCCTAAAGACCCAAGACCGAATAGTGATGGAAGATCACCTACTGAAGTTCTGGAAATGATGAGGAATCTCATTGTTCAGCTACAGGTTTTCAAAGCTGACAATGAGAAACTAAAGAAATAACAGTAGGAGCAGAAAGAAATAAATGAAGTCCTTATGCGCAGTATAGTGACAAAGAAAATCCCAAAGGACGATAACCATGAAGAAGAGGTCAGTAAAAGGGCCTCCAAGAATTCTGGTCCTAAAGAATAAAAAGGGGACATCTCATCTGAAGGTACACCTTCAGTTGAGGATAAAACAAAAATAGGCAGAAAAAGAAAACAGGTAGACCACCTTGAAGGAGAATTTAAGAAAATGAAACCAGCTACATTTGATGGGGAATCCAGAATAGGGGAGGAACTTGAAGCATGGTTATTAGACATAAAAAAGTATTTCCAGATATACAACTATTCCAGCAATATCAAAGTTAGAATGGCCATCTATAATCTGAAAGGAAAAGCCAGCATTTGGTGGCAAGACCTAAAATTGGCCAAGGGACTAAAGGAGAAATAGATGGAATGGTCTAACTTTAAGAAATACTTTAAGAAACAATACCTATCTGAAAGCTACTATGAAAGAAAAACGAAAGAATTTTATGAGTCACAACTTGGACAAATGTCTATCGAGGATCTAATAAATAAATTCTTGGAATTACTAAGGTTCATACCTTATATCCGGAAGGATAAAGTGAAAATCCAGTTGTTCCTAAGTTGTTTACCACAGTCCTATAGGGATAGAATCGAATTTGATAATCCCAAGTCCCTAAGTGAAGTATTCAGAAAATCCAAAATGTGTTATGACCAATACAAACAATGAACAGAACTTCTCAAGGCTTGGAAAGACAAGAAACAAGTCCGAATGAACTAGCGGAAGAAAGGATACCAACCAACCCCTTATCGGAATGCAAAAAAAATATTTCCAAGGAAATATTTTCACTCCAACCATCCTAGTAAAGAAGGAGGTAGTAAAACGGTAAATCTGGGAACAAAGAAGTTTGGGGACAGCCCCCAAGAGCCATTAAAGTGTTGGGAATGTGGAGAATGCCATCTAAGGAGGAACTGTCCACATTTAAATTCAACAAACAGAATTGTTGTTCATAATTTGTAGGAAGCCTCGACAGTGGGTGATGTGGGCATAAGCTTGCATCAAATCAATGCAACCATATATGGTCGGAAAGATGACCACCAATCCTCTGTGGTAGAAATTGAAGGTAAAATCAATAACACTTGAATTTTTGTTTTAATTGATCCTGGAGCTACGCTAAGTTATATCACACCTTGTGTAGTAGAGTAAAATAAACTTAAGAAAGTGAGACACGCAAAATCATGGCTGGTACAACTAGCAACAAGAACTGAAAGGAAAGTGGTTGACTTTATTTTTGATTATGAGTTTAGTTTAGATGGTCAAAACATAAGAACCAATTTGAACATTCTACCACTAGGATCTTATTATGTGATTATCATAATGGATTAGTTAGAAAGCCACAAAGCAGTGCTAGATTGTTATGCAAAGACACTTAAATATAAAGACGAAAATGACATTACTAGTACATGCCAAGGTATACAAAAACCAATATTAGTTAGACAAGTCACAACAATGCAATTCAAGAAATGCATGAGAAAGGGTTGTCAAGTTTATGCCATCCAAGTAACAAACCTGTTAGAAAAATAAGATAAACCTAGCTTGGAAGACTTTGTTACTCTACATGATTTGAGAGACGTCTTTGTTGATGAAATACCTAACTACTCCCTAGAAGAGAAATAGACTTTTCTATAGACCCGGTACCTGGTTTAAACCCTATCTCTAAAGAACCTTACCGAATGAGTTTACCAGAATTGATAGAATTAAAAATTCAACTACAAGAATTATTGGACAAAGAATATATCAGACCGAGTGTTTCACCATGGGGTGCACCAGTCCTCTTTGTGAAAAAGAAAGACATTAATCTAAGACTATGTATCGATTATAGATAATTGAACAAAATGACTATTAAGAACAAGTACCCCTTACCTAGGATAAATGATCTATTCGATCAAGTAGGTGGGGAAAATATATTTTCAAATTTGGATTTATGATCTGGATATCATCAAGTTAGGATAAAAGATGAGGACATAAGGAAAACAACTTTTTGAGCAAGATATGGACATTACAAATTTGTAGTCATACCTTTTGGACTCACTAACGTGCCAACCACATTTATGTGTTTAATGAACAGTATTTTCAGTTAGTATTTCAACAAATTCATATTGGTATTCATTGACAACATTCTGGTATATTCTAAAACAGAGGAAGAACATAAAGAACACTTAAGAATAGTTCTACAAACTTTAAGGAAGCACAAACTATATGCTAAATTTGATAAGTGTGATTTTTATCAGAAGAAGATACAGTACCTAGGACATGTAATATTTGAAGATGGTATTGTAGTCGATCCTGAGAAAATAAGGGCTATTATGGAATGGTTGATACTGAAGGATGTAGCAGATATCCGATCATTCATGGGAATCACCGGATATTATCGCAGATTTATAGAGGGGTTTTCCAAAATTGTTTATCCTATCACATCATTACAAAAGAAAGGGACCAAGTTTAACTGGTCACATAAGTGTCAAGACAGTTTTAATAAGTTAAAGGAATTGTTAACAACTGCACCAATCTTAAAGGTAGCATACCCAGATAAACACTTTATTGTCTATGTTGATGCGAGTAAAGAAGGACTAGGTGGCGTCCTAAGTAAAGAAGGACACATTATTTGTTATGAGTCCCAAAAATTAAAGGAGCATGAGAAAAACTACATCACACATGATTTAGAATTGGCAATAGTAATACATGCCTTAAAAATGTGGTGACACTACATAATGGGTAGCAAGTTTCTATTATTAACAAATAATAATGGTGTGAAATATTTGTTTAGCCAGCCAGATATTAATGCAAGGCAAGCAAGGTGGCTAGCCTTCTTGAGAAAATTTGAATTTGAGGTAAGACACATCAAGGGTAAGGAAAATAAGGTAGAATATGCTTTGAGCAAAAGAGTCCATGGGTTATTTGAAAGAAATGTTAGCAAGGCAGAAAGTGATATGAAATAGAGAATAAGGACAACAGGTATTAACGATGAAAATTACACTAATATAGTGGCAGAATTACAAAACACTACGAAAAACTCAAACAAACCATATCTCAGTATCGATAAAAATGGACTATTACGATTTAAAAACAGACTTTATATACCAGATTCGACAGAGTTAAAGATAACAGTTTTGGATAAAGTGCATAAGAAACCGTATTTTCGTCATCCAGGATACCATAAAACGATAACAACACTTAGGAAATTATTTTATTGGCCTAATATGAAGGGAAAAATAGAATAATATTTGGCTAGATGCCAAGATTGTTAGCAGGTAAAGGCCAAACACCAACATCTAGCCGGCCTATTACAACCATTACCAGTACCAGAATGGAAATGGGAGACCATATCGCTAGAATTTATCATTGTTTGCTTGTTGTTATGAACACTACTTGCTTAGTGTAAGGCAAGGAGAATATTTATGGAGTGGAACGACATTACTAAGGAGGAGTTCTGAGTTAGCCCTCATAGATTCATGGTCAGGCTAGGGGGTGAATAGGACAAGTGATATTGGTTGCCCTATTTTACGATTGGGAGGAACATGGTTGTTCCCTTTGTCTTTCCGTGAACTGGTTTAGATATGTTAACCTGCTCCTTCTCTGTTTGAAAGATTATATATCTGATGTAATGTATTTGTTATTTCTTAATTGAAATATCTTCCATCTCTGTTGAATGATTAAATCACCAATGTATTGCATATATCAATTATGAATTGATATAATAACTTGAGTGAAATCTATTTGAGTGTATGAAGCATAAAAACTAACAAAATGTCTTATGAATCTAATTCTGAGTGACTCTTTATAGTTGGATTAAATTCTTAATGAATGATAAAATTTTCCTTTTATTTGCTATGAAAGTTGAAAGGATTATACATGGTTAAATTCTGGAAGCAATTATTTCTGTAAACCAAATTACTGCTATACATTTTTTGTTTCTTTTTTTATGTAAACTATCTATGTGAAATCAATGCTGGGAAATAAAATACTGAGATTGGAAGTTATGCTATAATTTTCATTAATCTATCTGTGTGAAATTGATACTAGAAAATTATACACAAAGATTAAAATTTATGCCGTACACCTTATAGTTTCGTCAAACTCACTGTATAAAGTGTATCCTGGAAAATTTAATACCAAGATTTTAAAATTATGTTATGTGCCCTATAACATATTGTATAAAGATAGATCTGGAGTATAGGTACCTAGATCGAATATTATACTATGTGCCTTATAGTCTATTAATCCGATTGTATAAATATACTTCAAATAAGTAAATATGAAATAAGAAAACTAAGCTACATATATTGTGACGACAGGTCTATTATATAAACTATTTAAACAATGAAGAATTGAGACCCTTTTTAACTCACTGGATAAAATTTGACGATAAACTAGAATGAGTTTGCAATTAAATTTATATACAAATGTATGTAGTTTCTCAGTTCATCAAAATAACATTAAATGGTTATGCATGACATTTGTAGTACAATTTTAGAGTAGAATGAATACTTAGTATTGGAAGCTTCTATACCCTATGCACAAGACATGAACAACTAAATATATAATTGACCGTGCAAACCCCAAAACCATTTCAAAATGTTATTATTACTTGAAAATAGCCAACGACTAACTAAAGGAAGTGAATGTTAAACCTTTACTCATAACCAGACAACTCATAGAAGGATGTTTCAAGAACCATTCCTTAAGAACAAAGTGCAGGAACTTCAAATTACCCTAAGTCTGGAATGAATCAAAATCAATTATGTTTACTTGAAAATTATTGTCTGGTACAATCGAATGAGGAAGGAACAATCATGTGTCGTGATAGGAGAAAAGAAAACCTTGCCTATCGAAATCAAGCCATTAAATCTCAGGTGAATATAATTCAGTTCGTAAGACTGTATCTAAATCTCACAACGAAAAAATTACTTAACTGGAATTGTTGTTTTCATGGAACAGAACCTGGAGTGGTACAATCTTGAATACATCGAAAGTGAGGAACTTGAATACCTTTTGGGTATGGAGAGGTCGAGGATCCGAGTCTCCTATACACCCCAACCCTACACGACGAAACAAGAGAGATTTCTAATTAGTTTTTTGAGATCAGAATCCACATGCTAAGTATAAGTCTTTTTCTAGGTGAAAGTAACATAACCAAAAAATAAGAGTAAGAGAGAGTATGAATGATTACTTAGATTGGGCTTACAGTGAGAATCGTTATGCCCTTGCATCCTGGTGACATGTCAGCTATTCTCCCAAGAGGGGTGGAGAGGCCAATGACCATCTGATGGTTACCCTCACAGTTAAAATGGGCCCATCATTAGTTTGAATACCCAAATTAAAAAGAAATTCGAAGAAAAATTTACAGAAGAAGAGATTCATTATACAGATAGTCAAATGTTATAAATGAGGAAAAAAAACATTACAGACCCGTATATCGGGGTATGGAATGAGATGAATCAAATACTCTTTATATTTAAAGCATCCCTAAATTAATAGAAAACTTAATTAAAAATTTCTTCCCTGGATACAACTTAACAAAAGAAAGTGGTTGGGTCTGAAACCCTCACAAACCCTGGACAAGGTGATCTTTCGGCCAAAGTATCCTAGGTCGAAAACCAAACTTTCTCAATGAATAATTTGAGGTAGCTTATCCATTATTATAGATCTAGGTATTCATAGAGCTGAAGGAGGCATACAAGTGAGCTGATATAATACCCCACTGAATGATGGAATCTCTGAGGGATGCCAACATGACCTTCAGCTAGGTTCGAAACCCGTAGGGTGAAAGAACCATGGGTAAGTAACTTTGATTAGGATAAGTGTCGTAGATGAAACTAAACCTTATTGGGTGGTTCACCCTTACCAGAGAATAACCCCAAAGAAAACAAGAGAGGATGTACTAAACAAAATGAACGACTAGTTAACCAAGAATTTTACTACACATAGTTCATCCTTGCAAGAAAAACGAGGTTTAAAATTATCACAAGGGATCTTACCTCATGAGGAGAAACATGTCGAAATCCACCACTAATCGAATCAACCCGACTCCACTAGAAAGTTGAACTCTGCTTCAGCGAAACTAGAGCGAGGTGTCACAGTGAGTATTCTAAGGGAAATGTGTTAACACAGAGATGAAAAGACAATGAGTAGTAGACCTAGGAAGCCCAGTAAATGGAATTCATGGAATTAATGCCGAGAAGGTACCCAACCATGTGACGAAGAGGACGTGGCAACCATTAGACAAGACTCCACTAATCTAGCGTTGGGTCCGAGGGGCAAATGATAGTTCCACTTCATATCTTTTCACAGGAATTCTTCTATACCCTGACAGTCACATACCGTACATTCAAAAAACCGAATGAAAAATGTTTTCATAACGATAAACGCAGCCATTTAGGTCACTACTCTCGTCCCCAATCCACCAAAGATGGGTACCAGTGTTAGTTCTAGGACTAGTCTAAGGTGTATAAATAACCAAACCTTACCCATTAGTTCAACCGCCACGATCACATGGTAGAAAGATAGAATCGAATTTCCTTATGGTAAGGGTAAGTTTTGTTCTTATTAATACAATGATGGGACATAGTCTATTAATGATGGCCTTCGTTAGTATGTCGATAGCATGTGCAGGAAAATAGTTTTACCTTAGTGTTCACCTCATAACATATTTTTCCTTAAGTGCGGTAGCATTGAACTTGTATAATGTAGTTTTATTAGTTCGAATGAATTTTTTCTATGATGGGTAACCAAGCTATACATATATATATATTGACAGTCACATGGGTGACAAACCACCACCCTTAAATTTTAAACGGAGATAGAATTCCTTTCACTTGTTGGAGTCATAGTATGCATGGAATGCATGAAGGTTAAGTAAGGATAATTCATA
>CBVK0100485365.1:0-18622 GCA_900067695.1 Picea abies
ACTAGTTCTAACCTAGGGGCTATCTGATCAGGATTAGATGGTCTGATAAGATTTATTCACTAATTCTAATCTAGGGGCTATCTGATCAGGATTAGACGATCTGATCAGATTTATTCACTAGTTCTAACCTAGGGGCTATCTTACCAAGATTAGACAGTGTGATCAGATTTATTCACTAGTTCTAACCTAGGGGCTATCTGACCAAGATTAGACAGTGTGATCAGATGCATTCACTAACCTATCAACATTGAAAATTTAAAAGAACATGGTCATGCTTGAAAGGTATGACCAAGTTGCTATTATTGCATGGGGCCTTTGTTTCAATTCTTTTTAGCCCTCTTTTCTTTTTCTTCTCTTTTATTTTTTCTTTTCACAAATTATTTGAAGAATGCAATATCATTTGTCAACCAAATCACCAGATACAGATAATATCCAAGTCATCAACTGATTCCCATAATTTATGGGGTGATAACAGATGGGATGTGGCATATGCACCTTGATGGTTCATTCTCCAACGAAGGTAATGGAGTTGGAATTATCTTGTACTCACTTGTAGGTAAAATTCAAAACTTTTCCTATAAGTTAGAGTTTTCTTGCACAAACAACGTCACCAAATTTGAATCATCATTTCTAGGCATTGAAAATGCCTATAATTTAGGTTGTGGTCACCTTACATTTTTTGGGGACTCTGAACTTGTTGTAAAACTTGTACATAAAATATATTCTCCTAGAAACAAGTTAATGAAACACTACACCCAAAATGTTTGGGCTCTTATCTCGAACTTATTATCATTTAACATCACTCATGTTAAAAGGGAACCGAATTCAATGGCTGACAGGTTAGTTGTTTTTGCAGCCTCTCCTACTCAACAACTTTTGCCACAAAGACCTGATTGCACTTTCCAATCCTTATATCGTCCTCATATCCCTGACAATGTAGATTTGTGACAGGTCTTCCCTAGTGATGAAAGAATCTATGCATTCATACAAAATGAACCTTATAAGCCCAAGGAGATTATATCCATGGAAAATAACAAAATCCTGAAGGGATTCACTCCTCTAGAAAGTTCATTTTCATCAAGTAATGTAGGAAAAAAAGAAACACACAAAGAAGAGGATTCAAAAAGAAAAGTGGGTGAAACCATTTCCTTGAACATTGGGACACCCGATTCCCCAAAGAATGTTAAGATAGGTGCCCAATGTACTGATACAGAAAAGTTGAAATTCATTGAGTTACTTCATGAATTTCAAGATGTTTTTGCTTGGTCTTACGAGGATCTTCGTGGTTTTGATCCTGATCTTATAAAACATGCCATTCCTATCAAGGAAGGCATAAAACTGGTTAGGAAAAAACAAAGACCCATTAACCCTACACTGGAAGCAACTATTAGGAAGGAGTTGGAAAAACTTTTGAAATTTGGGATAATTTTCCATGTTAAGTAGTCTAACTGGGTTTCCAATTTGGTTCTTGTTTGAAAAACAACTGGTCAGATCTGACTATGCATTGATTTCCGTGCATTAAATAGAGCGAGCGTGAAAGACCATTTTCCTCTCCCTAATATGGAAATGATTTTGCAGCAAGTTGCAGGGTTACAGATGATGTCCTTACTTGATAGTTTTTCTGGTTATAATCAGATCAAGGTAAAAAGGACAGATAAATATAAAACCACTTTCATTACATGATGGGGCACATTTTCTTATGAACGCATGCCTTTTGGATTATCTAATGCAGGTTTCACTTTCCAAAGAGATATGCAGATAGCTTTTGATGATCTGATCGAAAAAATTATTCAGATTTATCTTGATGACTTGACCGTATATTTAAAGAACCGATTAGAACATTTTAGTCATCTTAGAAAGCTTCTCATGCAATGCAGAAAATTCGTCATTTCTTTAAATCCTTCTAAGTCTATTTTCAGCATTACCAAGGGAAAGTTACTTGGGCACATTATCTCTGATTCAGGAATAAGCATAGATCCTCAAAGGATTACTGCTATTCTAAACCTACCTGCCCCCACTTCTAAAAAGGAGGTTCAAGACTTTATGGGAATTATCAAATTTGTTCGTAGGTTTGTTCTTGATTTTGTTGTAATGGTCAAACCAATTCCCAATATTCTCAAGAAATATTGCTCCTTTTCTTGGATTGATGACGTCGAGAATGCTTCTGTAAGGATTAAGAAGGCAATCAGTTTCGCACCGGTTTTGGCAAAGCCAGATTTTGAGAAAGATTTTATTATATATACTAATTCCATAGAGGAAGCAGTCTCTGTTATTCTCATACAATGTGATGACTAGAATAAAGAAAAACCATTAGCTTACATGAGTCAAATCTTGTCAGATGATGAATTCAAATATTCTTATATTGAAAAACATGATTTCTCTCTTGTTAAAGTTATTGAGAAATTTCACCACTTTATCTTAGGTAAGCACACATTGGTAAAAGTCCCTTTACCTACTGTCAAGTTTTTTCTCTCACGGACTTATCTTTCAGGGAAGCTTTCACATTGGCTTGCCAAGATCCAGGAGCATGATTTAACCATCATGACTTCCAAAACCATTAAGGGACATGACTTATCCCTTCACTTGTATCAACCTGTTGAATCAAGTGAACAAATTGATGAACAAGATAACCCTCTGTCAGCATTATTTTACATTGATAGTCAAATATTTCCTGTAGTTGAACATCCCTAGTACAAAAATCTAGTGTATTACTTGCAAAATCAGAGATTTCCAAATAACTTAGATACTAATCAAAGGAGAAGGATTCATCTTGAATCTTCCAGATATGTCATTTTAGGAGACTTCTTGTTTAGGATATTTTTCGATGGTATATTACTTCGTTGTGTGAATAATGAGGAAGCACATAAATTGTTACAAGAAACCCATGGATCTTCAGATTCTATCATTCATGTGGGTGACCACTTTTTTGCTAAAACTATTGCTTTTAAAATCATCATAAAAGGGTATTATTGGACTTCATTTTTTTGAGATTCTTATAACTTTTCAAGATCTTGTGACAAGCGCCAAAAGTTTGTTGGGAAAGAATGTCTTTCTACCATGCCTTTACAACCTGTCCTCCTTGAATTTTCTTTTTCAAAATGGGGTCTAGACTTTATCGGTCCTATTAATCCTCCATATTCAATAGGGCAAGTTTTCATATTGACAACCACAGATTATTTTATGAAATGGACTGAAGTTGTCCCACTTAAGAATTCGCAGGATGAGCAAGTTATTTCTTTCCTTGAAACTAATATTTTTTCCAAATTTGTCCTTCCTTTAGAAATTATTACAAACAATGGTCTTGCTTTTATTTATGCTAAGCTGACTCGGTTTCTAGCTAAACTGGGAGCTAAACATTTTACCTCATCAGCTTATTACCCTCAAGGAAATGGGAAATCTAAGTATACTAACAAAAATCTTGTTAGAATTATCAAGAGGCTCATTGAAGATAATCCTCGTCAGTGGCACACTCTCCTCACTTACGCCCTTTGGGAAGATCGCACTACTACCAAGGTGAGCACAGGTTGCACTCCCTTTCAAGTTGTTTATGGTCAAGAAGCCATTCTTCCTACCGAGATGGAACTTTATTATCTACGGTTGATGCTATAGATTGAAGAATTGAATTCTTCTAATATCCCTCAAAGGATAAATGCATTATTGGCTTTATAGGAACAAAGGATGTTTTCCTTGGATAACATAAAGAAAAGACAACAAACTGTAAAGAAATATTTCAATAAAAGTGCAAAATTTGTCATATTTAAGGTCAATGAGAAAGTCTTGATGTAGAATTCATCTCATGCTAATAGAGGAAGGCATTCAAACTTTCAAAAGTTATGGTTGGGTCCTTTTAAAATCACTTTTGTCCTGGGCACAAATTCTTATATTCTAAAAGACTTGGAAGAGCGATTATTTTAATGGTTCCAACTTGAAACACTATGTGGAACCATCTTGAAAGATAAAATGATGTATGGAATTACTTATGTATTATAGTTTTGTTTCATTGCTTTAATTTTTCTTTGCTAATTATTTCTTTCTGTTGTTTCATTTCTGTTGTTTTATTTCTTTTATTGACTTCTTTTCTTGTCAGAAATAAAATTGTGTATCATTGTTTCCATAGCGATGCTATTCTGCGAGTATTGTTAATCAATAACAATCAATTTACATAGTTTTCATGATGTCCCTCCTTGAAGACATCATTGAAATTTCTATCTACTTCCATTATTGTTTTTAGATGGATAATTGTTTTTTCATCCCTATTCTCTGCTTTCCTTTTCTTCCCTCTACCCTGAGATTCAAAAAGAGCACACCAAAAAATTTTCTCCTTAAAGAAAAGAATGTTATACTATGATTAATCGAATGTTATGCATATAGGGATAAGCCCCTCATATGTAACACTTTCCATGAGTTATTCCCAAAATCCCAAATCATTTTTTCCCTTAAATCCCTCACTTCCCCCTGTTGCATAATCATTCTGATGTATATTTCCTTGGTCTAATGTTTCACCTAGTCTACGAAACTAGACATGTTGAGTTCTTAATCTCTTGGAAATAGATTTCCCTATGGAGTCCCCAGTTTGTTGATGCCTAAAAATGCAATGATGAATACTATGCTCACAAATTATTGCCAATCTATATTAATTATTTATATTAATAATAAACTAGTAGGTGGGACCCCCTTGTAGACTAGTGGCGCTATGATGGATATGGTACACTTATATTTTGTTTTCTATTGTGATGGTACCAACATAGTCTTCTACAGTTCGATGTTTTAAATTATGGTTTAAAACGTTTTGGTGACATAAGATGGTGGTTGATTATTGCATGGCACTGGATGGTTTTGACGACCATTCACAAATTATATTAATGTTTCCCTATGGATGAAAGGATCATTATCAGTTTTGTTTTGATATTGCGATTAAACATGGATTAATTGGTTTAATGATCTTGATAAGCAATGATATGGGATATTTTTCAAGTTAAAGGACTATACACAAGCCCTAATGGTATGTGTAATTGTGACAAAAGAGAAGTGCAACAAACCTTTGCTACTAGACTTATGTGCCTTGTTAAATGATATATGTTTATGCATATGGGGTAACATTATAACACATTGTTATTTTCGAAAGAGTTTGACATTACTTAGGGTGGTGCACTATGAAAACAGATATGAAAATGAAATATGTGGTTGATTAATGCTTGGTGTTATGTTGAATTGGCTGGCTCGTACATTGAATTGAATGAGGTTGGAGAGGGAAGCCACCTGAATTTATTTCATGTCACTCAAACAACCCTCGAGCCCATCACCCCAGTCATACTTTCATTTTTGTTTTTTTCTCTGGTGGTTGTTAATGCTCCATGTTTTTTGGTCGTGAAGGAGGCATACAGTCTAACTCTCTTCCTCGTGCAATATTTTCCACATATGGGTTCCTTATTCCTCCATCCATGATGGTTACTCTGCCCTTTGAATCAATTTTTGGCTCAGAATTTCTTGAGGTATATGTTTTTCTCAAGCTATTTGAACTTTGTATTGTTTTTATGTCTGTGGGTTCTTCTAGTGAATATTCTGACTGTTGGAATTTGAAAAAGAGGAATGGATACACCTTGTTGTGTGTAATCTGTGCATGGGTTTATTGGATAAAATAGCAAAGAGGCGTGCTCAGTCGGCTTGGATTTTTGGGTTTGTTTCTCTATGTAAATTGATTATTATTATTTTCCAAGCTCTGAGCCTTGCACATGAAGTATTACAAGAAGTCTTTGTATTTAAATATTATCACCCCTTTTTTTCGCCTCTGTGGTTGATATTTTTTCGATCCTTTGGTCACAACATGAACTGTTTAAAGTTCTTTCCTTGTCTTGGCCAAATACCGAGTTGTTAGTTATCATGGCATTGCCGTCATTATCGTTGTTGCATGGAAATCATTGCACAACTAGGTTAAACATCACCCAGAAGTTTATGGAAGCATTATACATCCTTTGGATGGGCATTGGTTTGTGCTTGGGTATTCATTTTACAGTATTTTTTAAGAGTTTGCTTCTTCTCATTCTCTGTTGAAGCTTGTTGACTATCATTTTTAAACCCTCATAGTAGAGAGTATGGTTACTTGTTATATGTCCATGGTAAATTTGATAAGGCACAAGCTGTTTGCATTTTCAAATATTTAATCCTTTGATTAATCCATTTATTCTTACTCCCATTTGTTGTGTTTAAACCCTAAATACAATCTTGATATCATTTCAATCTAGTCACAGGTAAATAAGCACTATGTGTGCTTGTTCTAGTGGGCACGAGTTGGTTTTGTTTCTCGATTGAGAAGTTTTAAAAGAGGTCTGTACATGCTGATTTATGTGAAGTTTGGGCTCAAGAGTTGTATGTTATTTTGATTCAAATGATATTTGAATCAGTCCTTATGTTGATTATTTTTAATGGAGCACTGTGTGTGAATGGATTGGGGCTCGATTATGAGTTTTAACGCCCAGTTTGGTTGTGTCGAATAGTGTGTAAATAATGGACAACTCGTGGTGGATCATTATGCATATTCTTATTGGTTTTAAAAAAAATAAGAATTGGTTATAAATGGTTGGAATCATTGTGTGTATTTCTATTTGGTTTTAAAAAGAAAAGGATTTAGCATTTGAATATGAATGGTTGTGGATCAAAGGGTTATTATGTTTATCGTATAAATGACCATGATGTTTGTTAGGGTTATTGTATAAAGTTTATATGGGTGCAAAGATTGTTATGATTCATTATTTTTGGGCATATGAATCATTGTTTGGAAGCCAGCAAGCAATATGTAATGGAAATAATAGTTTAGATGGTGGTTTTGAAATGTGAATACTATTGAATTGTGGAGGTCGGAACAAAGATATGTTTGATTGATTTGTTTTATTTATTTTTATGTGAACAGTATTCATATCATGTCCTTGTCATTCTACCACTTTTCTCTCATTGTATTCCCTTCATAATCCCAATTTCATTTTGACATCCCTTTTCTGTAAAATAAATTAAAAAGTTCTATGAACAACGACAAAAGGAATAACACATCAATGGTTGGCAACCGATATTTTTGTTTTTTTAATTACACACTTAAATTATTTAATTAATTGTTGAGTAGTATTCGTTCATTTATTCCCTCTCATTATACCACCTTTCACTCATTACACTCCCTTCATATGTCCCATGAACCCTATCACCCCCTACTCACTTAGCAATTATTAAATGGTTTGTTATGGATGGATTTGCATGTATCTCATGTCAATTTCTGAGGAAAATATTGATTCATGCAAGAAGAATGTCATGTATGGTTTATTAAGGGCTTATTTACTGACGAACTACTACTAAAAGATTGTTTTCTTCAATAGGGGCAGCCATGGATGAAATAACAAAGGTCGAGGAAACTGGAACGAAAGGCCTAGATTCTCCATTCATTTTGATGTTGATCCCCAGGAATTGAACTAGTTGTTCCATGCTGGGTTCTTTAACTGGATCAGGAAAGGAATAGTACAACCTGGACCAGAGAGACCTCCCTTATAGCATTAGAAAATCCCTGGTATTCATGTGCCTCCGCATGCATCCATGCAACCTAAAGTCCCTACAAATGATGGATGGCAAGAGATTTTCAACCCAGTTGTCTCTCACCATCATGGATGGCCCAATTTGTCATTACCTCCTCCACTTCCTGTAAATCCTAATGCTCAGATTGCCCCTATTGATTCACTTGTCCAATCTTCACATGCAAGAAAAAGGCTTAAAACTGATATTCCCCATGTGCAAGATAAAGGCAAAGTTGTTGCCTCCCCTTCCTCTCCTTAAAATGACTCCTCAAAATATTTGTCCTCTCATATTCATATGAAGGATGATTGTTCCTATGTTATTAGTGATATACATCCTCAAGGTTCAAATCAACCAAGGTCTACTTCCAGTAAATCAAAGGGGGACAACAATGATAAAAGAAAAATTGCCTCTCAGAGTGGAAAGTATGGCTTTTAATTTATGTGTTTTTATGATTGAGTTGATGAAAACAGTCGTCTGCAGAAACTTTGGACATCAATCTCTTTTTGGATAATGTCGATTATGTGGATATTTATACATTTTTGGATGTGATTTAAATTATTTCTGATTTTTAAATATTCAATTTTTGAAAGTATCTAAGGGAGTTACAAGGGTGGCATGTGTTGAAATGATTATTCATTTGTGTTATATTTTATAATTTGAAAAAAAAAGGAAAAGACGGGAGTCACAAGAGGTCCCACCTACCTAGTTATTATTAATTAAAGACCCTTAACTATTATTATTATTATTATTTCTCCTAAACTAAATTAGTTAAGTAAAACTAACTTAACTAAATAAAGTAGTTGAACTACTTCAACTTATTTGGAAAACATAAAAGCTAAATGAGGAGGAACAAGAGGAGAATAGAAGGAGAAAGCAAGACTAAGGTTTTCTCTTTTGATTTCATGAGATAGTTCAGTTTTCATTCATTCTTGATTTTATTCAAAGCTTAATTCTCTTTTTGACAGCAAGGTCATATTGTAGACAACAAGGTTCAAAACTGAACCAAATCATTTAGATGCTTGTTTTAGAGGTGTTGATCCATCCTTGATAGTTTGTGTATACTTGTTTGTTTATGGATTAAGTTTCATAGCTGATAAATGATATTTTGTAGAGTCAAATTGGCAGCAGTCTATGACAAGTTGATCTAGATTATAAATTTCAGTTTTTACTTCTTGTGAGAGTCCTTTTGTATGGTATTCATCGGGGATCTCTAAATTAGACTTTGGTCCATGCCCTCACAGGGTTTTGTAAAGAGAAAAATTATTTTGATATCTTGGAATGAAATAAATAAGATTGATATTCTGTCTCATTTGTGCATATTTATGACTTGATCACCTTTTCTCTTCAATCTCCATATTTGCATTATGTAATGTGTATACATTTTAGATACTAAAATAAAATAAAATTTTATTTTTGCAACATTCTTTTCATTAATAAATCAACCTAAACCCTTGTAATTAATACTTGCGAATTGGGAAATTATTTTTGAGGCTATAAAGCACATGGTGATATTGTCGTCTATCTTGTCCTAGCCAGGCAAGATTCGAAAATGATTGAGTAAGGTAATTCATACCTTTTCCTCAACACCAGTTATGGACATTATGAGTTTGTAGTGGTGCCATTTGGACTCACCAATGCACCAACTGTCTTTATGTGCTTAATGAATGGAATTTTCATAAATTATCTAGATGAGGTCGTCATTATGTTCTTGGATGACATACTTATTTATTCTAAGTTTGAGGAAGAGCATGAACATCACTTGAGGTTGGTGTTACAAGTGATGAGGGAACATTAGCTTTATGCCAAGCTTATTTAGTGTTATTTTTACTAAGAACAAATCCATTATTAGGGTCATATTATTTCATAATAATGTATAGCAGTAGATATAGAAAATATTGAAGCCATTAGAGGATGGCCAACACCCAGGAATGTTCTAGAAATCAAATGTGTTATGGGATTAGTAGATTAGTACAGGAGGTTTATAGCGAAGTTATCTAAGATTTCTCATCCCATAACTTTTTTACAAAAGAAGGGAATCAAGTTTGAATGGACAAAAGAGTGTGAAGAGAAATTTAATTTTTTGAAGGAATTACATACTAGTGCACCTATTTTAAATATGTCAATGTTTCATCGAAAACTGCACAGGAGATCTAGCTAAAGAAAGTAAAAACAAACCTTATCAAGAAAGGAAGAGAGATTCAATATGGAAAAATGAGAAAATATATTCACACTACTCCAATGAGTTGATAATTGATACATAGATGATGATCAATATGATCAATGAATGAGTGGAATACACTCGTATATAGTACATAACATTCGATAATAGAAAAATGCATGCATGCATAATAGCATAATAGTGATGATATAAAATAGAACTAGTCAGTTAACTCCCACTGAACTAGTGTACCGAAAATACAAATTTCTCTAACACCCTCCTTGAACATCACTATGGAGTAAAAAATGAGTCCCGACTACTAGGTGATATTAAGTACTCATGTACAATGCAACTAATGAACACTAAATAAAAATGAGGAAAGAGGGAAAATCATGTGGGAACAAAACCCCCCCTCAAAAGACAATGCATCAAAAGAAGAAAATGGTAGCTTCTACGCAATTGTGTTCTTCACTGCAAGGTGATCCCACAAAGTATGAAACTTCTGTTCACTGAAAGTCTTTGTGAAGATGTAGAAATATTTATGGATTTGATGAAGTCCTTTGGAAATATATCGGGCCTTGTACCTCTTGATCATGTGGACCCATCTGCACCTGAAAATATTCTTTTCTGGTGGAAGTGAAACCAGATGCCAAGTCTGATTCTTTAGGAGTGAGTCATACTCCTTTTGCATGGCTTATTTCCATAATGGATTGCCCACAACCTCACTATAGAGTTGTGGATAAGAAGATTGAACCATATATAAATGCATGGGCATCGCAGGTTCAAAGATGAAGGTACATGAGAAGGCTCCTCATGATGAGATTGAGTCCTCCTCAAATCCAATGGATTCCCTGCAAGAACACCTACTGCCTGAAGTGTGAATTGTTCCCTCTTGGGAATCTATTGAATCTTCGATGTTGGATTCTTATCTAGATGTACTACCTGCTTATTTCCATGTATAGAATCTGAGTGTATTAAATCATCTATGATGTCTATAATTGATGGAAGCATAAGAGTATATGCATGTTGCACTAGAGGTGCATGCAAAGTACTCTCATTATACATAAGTAGAAAACAGGAGTCATCCTTAGAAAACTTAGTGAATTTATACAAACTTGACTTGTGATACACCTTACCAATTGCAATGATGGAATTGTCATGTATGTCAAATATTGAAACTGAATCTGATGTAAATTCAACCTTTTTACCTTTCTGAGTGATCTAATAAAATGAGATAAGATTCATAGAAAGCTTTGGAACATGTAAAACATTCTCAAACTGCTATGATGGAGTTCCACTTTCCCCTCTCTTGCTACTGCTATTGGAGTATCATCCCCCTTGATAATAGGGGGTCTTAAGCATGGACTCAAAGAAGAGAAAACTTCCTCTTTCACTGCCATATGATGGGATGCACCAGAATATATAATCCATAAATCAGATGAGGAATTAATTGCAACAAGAGCATGATCATTACCTTTCTTAGGAGCATGATCTTCTTCCTTCTGCTTCTTGACTCCCTCTGAAATGAATTTTCCAAGGTTGTTTTGCTGAAGTGTTTGTGCCATAAGATCAATATGTTTCTTCATGCATGTGGATTCTTCATGATTTTTTTTATTTCATTAAGTATGCCACTTTCCCTTATTCTTCTTCTTATTCTTGCAATCTGAAGAGTCTTTGGAACCTAAAGAATCATTAAAGGGTTTGGAATATCCCTCCTTTTTGTTATGTTTCTTTCTATTTTGTTTGGATTATCCTTTTCCATCATGCATGGTGAGTGCATGTGATTTTGGATCCTTGATTACACTCATTTGAATGAGATTTCCCTTCTCATGTGTGAGAGAATCAATGAATTGATCCATGGTAGGAATATTCCAAATTGTTCCCATGAGATACCTGCCTGAATGGAAAGTGGAAACATAGACAACATATTATGGTCCTAGATTAGCCAAGATTGTTAGAATAAGTTGGTCCACTTGTTTAGAATTATCAATACCATAATATGCTAAACTCAATATAAAATATTTAAACTTAGTAAATAAATCATGTATATTATCAAAACTTTTAGGATCCATAGAATTCAACTCTACCTCAAGCATATGACCTCTCATCTGATCTTGTTTTCCAAAAAAAAATTCCAAGGTGGTCTAGATCTCGTTTGGATTCTTGCATGCGGAAACATGAAACCATAGATTAGTTGAAATCAATTAAATAAGAATTCTTGTGGATTCATCCTTTCAGTTCACCCATATCATCTTCTCAATCGTTGATGTAGGTTTTGTTTATGTCCCCGTCGTCAAGTTGTACTGTCCTTTCCTTCTGAGTTGAAATTCTTCCTTGGACTTTCAATCAAAATAATTGTATGGTGTGAGGATTACCACTAATTTTGACTCTATAATAGGTTTCCTATCCATCTCTCCCACTATTTCTAAGAACCTCTAAAAATTTACTCTCAATCTACAAGTGAAAAACTAAGAAATCACTACAAAAAGGGCACTTTAAGTGAAAAAATCCTATCAGTTTTAGGAGAAGATATTCTTACTTACTTTCTACAAAAACAATCAGGAATATTGCCAAAGGGTTGAAAATCCACTTGCAGAATGGGTCGATTTACTTCTCACAAGATTTGTTTCCTCAAAAAGTTAATATTTTGGGAGAAATCACTGCCAAAATGTAAGACCACATATTTTTCTCACCAAAATTCCAATTTTCCTTATTCTTTGGCTTGTCTGTCTTGATCCAAGCATTTTAGCTCTTGTACCATGTCATTTTTCATAGAAAATTGCATAAGAGATCTATCTAAATAAATTACAAACAAAGCTTCTCAATAAAGGAAGAGAGATTCAATATGGAAGAATGAGAAAATGTATTCACACTTCTCCAATAAGATGATGATTGATACATAGATGATGATCAATATGATCAATGAATGAGTGGAATACACTGATATATAGGAAATAAAATTAGATAATAGAAGAATGTAGGCATGCATAGTAACATAATACCGATGATCTAAAATAGAAAGTCTGAAATAGAACTAGTCATTTAACTCCCACTGAACTAGTGTGTCGAAAATATAAATTTCTCCAACACCCCTCTGAACATCACTATGTAATAAAAATGAGTCCCAGCTACTGGCCCATATTAGGTACTCATGTACAATGAAACTAATGAACATTGAATAAAAATGAGGAAAGAGGGAAAACCACATGGGAACAAAACCCCCACACAAAAGGCAATGTATCAAAAGAAGAAAATGGCAGTTGCTAAGTAACTATGTTCTTCACTGCAAGACGATCCCGCAAAATCTGAAACTTCTTCTCACTGAAAGTATTCTTGAATATGTAGAAATATTTATGGATCTGATGAAGTTCTTTGGCAGCCTATTGAGCCTTCTACCTCTTGATCTTGTGGACCCATCTGCACCTGAAAATATTCCTTTCTGGTGGAAGTGGAACCAGATGCCAATTTTGATTCTTTAGGAGTGAGTCATAGTCCTTTTTCATGGATGTTTTCCATAATGGATTTCCCACAACCTCATTATAGAGTTTTGGATCAGAATATTGAACCATATAGAAATGCATGGGAATCACAAGTTCAGAAGATGAAGGTACATGAGAAGGCTCCTCATGATGAGATTGAGTCCTCTTCAAATCCAATGGATTCCCTACAAGAAAACATGATTCCTGAAGTGTGAACTATTCCCTCTTGGGATTCTACTGAAGCTTTGACTCTGGCTTCTTATCTGGCTATACTACCTACTTATTTCCATGTACATAATCCGAGTGTATTGATTCATCTTTGATGTCTGTAACTGATGGAATCATAAGAGTATATGCATATTACATTGGAGGTGCATGCAAAGTACTCTCTTTATGTGCAAGTACAAAAGAGGAGTCACCATCAAAAAATTTAGTGAATTCATACAACCTTGACTTGTGATCCACCTCACCAATTGCAATGATGGAATTGCCATGCATGTCAAATACTGAAACTGAATCTAATGTAAATTCAACCTTTTTACGTTTCTAAGTGATCTGACAAACTAAGATCATATTCATAGAAAGCTTCGGAACATGTAAAACATTCTCAAAACATCCATTATGGAGTTCCACTCTCCCCTCTCTTGCTATTGCTACTGGTGTATCATCCCCCATGAGAATAGGGTGTATTGAGCATGGAATCAAAGAAGAGAAAACTTCCTCTTTCCTTGCCATATGATGGGATGCATCGAAATATATAATCCATGAATCAGATGAGGAATTAATTACAACAAGAGCATGATCATTACCTTTCTTAGGAGCAGGATCTTCTTCCTTCTCCTTCTTGACTCCCTTGGAATAAAGTTTCCAAGGTTGTTGTGATGAAGTGCCTATTCCATAAGATCGATATATTTCTTCGTGCATGTGGATTCTCAATGATTCATTTTATTGCATTAAGTGCATTGTTTTCCCTTCTTCTTCTTCATGGAATATGAAGAGTCTTTGGAACCTGAAGAATCATTAAAGGGTTTGGAATATGCCTCCTTCTCGTTTTGTTTCTCCTTTCTATTTTTTTGAATGATCATTTTCCATCATGCATGGTGATTGCATGTGCTTTGGGATCCTTGATTAGGCCCATTTGAATGATTTTTTCCTACTCGTGTGTGAGAGAATAAATGAATTGATCCATGGTAGGCATCTTCCAATTTGTTCCCATGAGATACCTACCTGAATGGAAAGTGGAAACATAGACAACATATTATGGTCCTAGCTTGGAAAAGATTGTTAGAATAAGTTGGTACAACTGTTTAGAATTATTGATCCAGGTGGATATCGGTGGCCACCCACCTTTTCCAACTGGTTCAAAATAGGTTTTTGACAATTTTGGCAATTTACTATTTTTAGTAGTTTTAACTTCCGGGGCCATTTTGAGGGCCTAAATGAAGGTTTTTATGGATAGAGCTTCTCAATGATAGATGAAGGCATGATTGAGCCCCAAAAATGAATCTCCTTGAATATACCTTTTCAATGGGCTATCATATGCCTAAAATGGAGATCATATACAAAAGTTACGACCCCGAGAAGTTGATGTACTAACTTACCCAAACGGGGCCCACATGACTTTTGATGCTTCATCTCCTAGGGTTAGGTTTTTGGATGTCTAGGGTTTTGGCATTACTATTTATTATAAAAATGACTTCAAAGACTCATTGTAATCATCTTCTTGCGAATGAGTGCAGTCGTCACATCTCTTCTCAGAGATAAGTCGCCACCATTCAGCAAGCTTGTTTCCGCTGCATTTTACAATTTCAACGTATTTCCTTATTGAATAGAAAAATAGTTTTACTATATCTTTGTTATTTTGTGTTAAGAACCTGTTAATAATATGTAGTCATTTCTTTCTCTCATAAAATTTGTATCAATGGTATCAGAGCGGTCTTCTCCTTGTCTTCTTAATGCATGTCCCCAACGAGGTCGGAGTACAAAGAGTTGGGTCTCAAGCTTGTTTCTCTTGAGGAAAAAATATCTCGCACACCCAAGCGACCTCTCATGGCAGGAGAAAAGAAATATGACAGGACAGCAGATCCTTTCAAACTGTTGATTGAGCAAGCCCTCACACAACAAAGTAATGAGATGATGGATAGTTTCACACAAATCCTTCGGCGGCTATGAACAGGGGACGCATCTTCTTCAAGTGGAGGTGCCACCCCCTTCAAGGTACAAATAAACTTTGATATTCCTATATTTGAAGGTCAGATAGACACTAATGTTGTAGACAAGTGGTTGAATCTAATAGAAGGATATTTTTATGTCCATAACTTTTCAAATAGAGAAAATATTACTTTTTCACTCCTCAAAGTAGTTCCCCATGTCAAAGATTGGTGGGAAAATTTCTGTGAGAAAAAGGAAATAGAGGAACCCTCATTATTTATAGTCACGACCACCTAGGATTCCTTCATGGATGCTATTAAGGAACAATACTACCATGTCAGAAGTTATGATGACTTGTATACCAAATGGACTACACTATGGTAAGAAAGAGACCAAGCAGTGCCAGATTTCACGAATATATTTCATACCTTGTGCACCAAGTTGGGTATCAAAGATTCAGAGCGACATTTGGTGCTAAAGTATCACAGTGCTCTACATAGATACATATGGAACGAAATGGAATTTTTGGACATCTCATCCTTGGGCATGGCCTACCGATATGTTGTCAAAATCGAGCAGAATCTCAAACAAAAGACGTGGAAATTTGGGCCTGGGAAGCCCTCACAACAAAATCTAGGAAATGGTGGCCCCAACCCACAGAACAAAGGACAGAGAAAATATGGATAGTATCAAGATAACCAGTCCAAACCGCAAGCAAAGAAGGACACCAGAAAGACAAAGAAAGATACTGGGAAGTGGTGTGACTTCCATAAGAGCCCTTGGCATAACACTTCTGACTGCCGCTCAAAGCAGTCACTGGTGGCCGAAGTGAAATCCTCTGAATCATATGTGGGTTCAAAATCTGAGACAGAACCAAAAAGGGGAAGACAGATCATTGACGTGGAACCCAGTGCCACTGTTGCTACCACCAAGCTCCAGCCTAGTGAACCATATGAGCCAAAAGAAGGAGAACACCTCTTCCATTCACAGATGTGGGTAAAAGGCACCCCGATGCACTTCATCATGGATAGCAATAGCTAGAAGAACCTCATATCAGCAGAGGTCGTCAAGCAGCTGGACCTAGCGACAACACCGCACCCACAACCCTACACCATTGGATGGCTCCGCTAAGGAAGCGATCTCCACATCAGCCAACAGTGTCGAATGTCATACATAATCAAGCCCTTAAAAGATGAGGTATTGTGTGATGTTTCTCCTCTCGAAGTTTGTGATGTTCTTTTGGGCCAACCTTATTTATGGAAAATTCATGTTGTATATGAGTCTAGGCCTCGTAGTGTTATTATTACTTTGAACAATAAATTGTACAGGATACTCGAGGCAGTCCCACCTAGTGCTATTTCCTTGATCTTTGCTAAGAAATGCAGGAAGGTCATCACTTAGATAGGGAAGTTTGTCTTCTTTTTGATTCACTCTCAGAATAAGAGAAAGATCACAGCCACATCCAGGGTCTCTGTGACTGACCTCTCCACATAGCAGAAGAAAGTAGATAAGGTCGTGGATGAATACTCAGATATATTCTCCTCACCTACTATGGTACCTCTGCACTTCCAGGTCAAGCACTGCATCGATATGACCACTAGCGCATCACTGCCCAATGGGCCAGTCTATCACCACACTCTATTAGAGAATGAGGAGATCAAGCAACAGATCCAAGAACTTCTCCATAAGGGGCACATATGTCCCATATCATCACCTTGCAGGAGCCCAATTGTGTTGGTATAGAAGAAAGATGGAACATGGCGAATCTGCATTGATTACCAGGCTCTGAATAAAATCACAGTTAGAAACACTAGTACCCGATTCCCCGAATCAATGACCTCCTTGATCAATTCATGGGGGATAAATACTTTAGTAAGATTGATCTGAAGTCTGGCTACCACCAGGTTCTGATACAAACAGATGTATGGAAAACCACCTTCAAATCAAAGGAAGACCTTTTTGAATGGTTGGTCATGCCCTTTGGTTTGAGAAATTCTCCAGCCACTTTCATGAGGATGATGGACGATATCCTACAACAATTCACCAATAATTTTGTAGTGGTGTATCTAGAGGACATTCTCATTTACAACAAGACTTGGACCAAACACTTGCAGCATATTCAATAGGTTCTGCACACCGTGCGACAGCACAAGCTATATGCCAACTTGGAAAAGTGCTCCTTCGGCATGGACAGGGTCCATTACCTGGGCTACATAATTAATCAGCATGGCGTACATGTGGAACCAACCAAGATCCAAGTCATCTGTGACTGTCCAACCCCAACCACACTCACTGAGTTTCAGAGCTTCTTGGGCCTTGCTAATTTCTACCACAATTTTGTGTTGGGATTCTCCCATATTGCATGGGCCCTTAGCAAAATAACTAGGGGTGTTGGTAAGGAGAAATTTGCATGGGGTCGGTCCCAAAAAAAATCATTCAATGATTTGAAGCAGCGCTTATGCTCAGCCCCAGTACTTTCACTGCTAGACCTATAGCAACCCTTTAAGATCGAGACAGATGCTTCAGACTATGCAGTGGGCGTCGTTCTCACTCAGCATGGCCACCCCGTGGCCTATCATAGTGAGACACTATCAAATGTTGTCCGTAAGTACCCTAGTTACGATAAAGAAATGTACTCCATTGTGAAAGCCTACTACCAGTGGAGACATTACATTCTTGGGAAGGAGACAATCATCCACATTGATAATAAGCCACTGCATTTCATGCAGACATAAGGAAAATTGCAAAATGATCGCCATCAAAAGTGGTCCAAATACTTGCAGCAATTCCACCTCAACATCAAGTATAAAACAAGAAGCACCAATCACGTCGCTGATTGCCTCATCAGACCACCAGTTGCAGCACTCACCACGGTGCTAGACTCTTGTGGCCATGAGACATCTGGATGGCCCAAACTCTATGAGACAGACCCTGACTTTGCCACCACCTACCAAATGTTAGGTGCAAACGCAATTGTCGATAATTTCCATCTTCAAGATGGGTTTTTGTGTCATCTGGGTCATATCTGTGTTCCATTAAGTGAGCGAGCAAAGCTGATATGGGAATCCCACTACAGTAAGGTGGCAGTACACTTTGACATTGAAAAGACAGTGGCGATGCTATAGAAACATTTCTACTGGCCAAAACTTCAACAAGAGGTCAACAAGTATATCAGGTCTTTCATTGCCTACGCTATTGCCAAATCAACCACTAAGAAATAGGGCCTATAGACCCCTCTTCCTACTCCCGACAGGCCATGGGAATCCATCTCAATGGACTA